>JABSTT010002520.1:0-49227 GCA_013339685.2 Hyalomma asiaticum | reverse complement strand
AGAATCCTTGGTCGAATTCTGTTGAAACGGCGGTAATCGACGCAAAGGTGCAGCCCAAATTACGGCAGGTTTCATACATCCCTTACTGGTGATTGCACGCCTATTTATTGAAAGATCCTCAACTCTTCGCGTCTTGCATGCGTTGATAATGAACCGCCAGAGCATGTGGGAAGCTGAGCATATACTTAACGCAGCTTGTGTCGAGTGACAAAATATTTAGTTGCTGATATGCGAAAGAACAGCAAAAAAATTCTCGCGATAGTTTGTAGGAAAGTGTAGACGAACATCTTCAAAATGTATGATTCTGAGGCAGCGCGAGCGATCTTTTACACAATGCATGAGCCATTTATTTATTACACAGAGTGATATTGCTCAAGATAAGTGACTTTATGTATATTTTACTTCTCACAGTACAATGGGTGCACAGCGACTTGCACAAAAGCGTAAGTACCACATTTTCTATGTTGCATCTTAATGGATGTACACATTTTCGTGGCTCCAAGCGTAACGCTTTAGCATCCGAGTGCCAAGAGTGTAGCATGAGTAAAAAAGATTCCCATCTGCCTTCCCATATTTAGCCATGAAATGCTTGAGTAAATTCTACAGCGCATTGAACGTTGGATTAAAAGACATGTCTCAGCGCCATAAATTTGGATGCTTTGCATTCATCGTTTTCTTTAGTCCACCGCCTCCAAATTTAAAAGTTCACTCATAACGCAAGCATCGTTTTGCGGTACTTGAACACGTGGCACCTGTTGATTGTATGTAACAATGTGCAGGAAATGTTTCCATCCTAAATACTGCTAATATACTTTGAACTTGGGGCCAAATGATGTGAAAGACACATTTAGCTCATGTAATGGCAGGTCGATGTTGACGTCGTCAGGGGTTCGATTGATGCATTTAATTCGTAAAAAGTCTGACAGTTTCAATTGTGGACATCCGTTTATCATAAAGTAAGAGTAATCCAGCCATTTCCTGGTACGAATTTGCGATATAATGTAGCGCCATAGAAAAAGAGAACGCTTAAGATGAAAAAAATTCAACGTGCCAGAGTATCCCGAATAATCATTATTCAGATCAGCACGCATATATACATTATTACATACTGATGACTTCTTCGCACGAGTGCGCATTTATATTCTCAAATGTGGTTACATAAAAGAAAATACCACAAGGAACTTTCAAGAGTACCTTTTTTTGTCTCGGCTCTCCTTCTCACGCATCCGCAAAACGATGCTAGATTTTTGGGCACCGAGAAAAATATAGACCGTTATGTCGAACAAACCCGCAACATTTTTCAGCCAGCACGAAAGTTGATTGAACATTGGCCACAGCGATGTTTCTTATTTGGCAAATTTCCTCCTTTCTTATAATGGCTCTGACACGAACTTACTGTTTGATGGAACAGGTGGGGTGGAACAGGTGGTACACCTGTTCCGGCACACAGTTATTTTTTATTTTATAACTGGGTGTACGGCTTCCACCGATCGGAAATAGCAAATCTGGCGCTACCATCCTTATGAACAATCGAATACGCTGTGGAATATGTATTTTAGGGGAGCAGCGAAGTTCACAAAAGATATGACCAAGCAAAATTTCTACCACATAGAGTTCTTTTACGTGTACTGGCATAGTACAGTACACGGCCCTCAACATTTCGCCTCCATCGAAATGCAGCTGCCGGGGCCTGGATTCGATCCAGTGAGCTTCGGAACTGCAGCAGAGTTCACAGCCTCTAAACCACCATGGCGGGGCGACCAGATGTTCCTCCACCTACTTGAAATCGCTTACATCAACACAGGCGGATGACTGCTCAATGCCTCGAATGAAACGTTTCGTAATGCCGCTCAAATAATTGTACATCGATCCGTAAGATTCATATGGCATGATATGTCGAACACATTATAAATGTATTCTTCACAGAAGTCCATCGAATTATTGAAATGCTGAACGGAATTCATCAGTAGTGGTGGTGGTAGCGGTGAAAACTTTACTGATAAGGCCAAAAGTAAAGATAATAAAATAAAAAGATAAAAAGCAGCTTTGTGAGCTCCATTCAGGCTGCCGGTTGTGGCAACAAGATCGTGCCTAGTCGCGGCGTCCCCTGCCAGGTCACCAGCCGAAGTTGAAGATCGGGCTCGGTGCGGGACATAGCAGCCTGTCACTGCTGCGGACTCGTTAAGTGCCAAGAAGGTGGGCATGAGTGTGCCAGGCACGAAAATAATAAGTGCTCGATAGTGGCGCGGGAGCTTCAACATAAGCGGCAGGCCGGCAAATACGTCCGGAAGTGAAACAGGGCAAGACGTGCGGCCGTTAGAAACTTGAAGTTGGCGCCACAGGTGTTGCTGGTGCTAGGAAAGAGATATGTGCAGTGGGGGCAATGTAAGACGAGAGAGGCCATAGTGCAAAGTAATGTCGCGATGTGTAAGGAGCGCGTCGCACATATTCATTCCCGGCGGGGGCGGGCTTGCTCGGTCAGTCGAATCGCGAGCAATTGAATTTGCCGCCTCTTTGCCAGAATGGCCACCTGAGTGGTCATTCAGATGATTTGGATGGGGCAACAAGGCACGCGATCAAAACGTAAGAGACCGGTGGCCGGGGGTTCCACCCGCCGAACAGTGTAGTTGTAGACAACAGCCTTTGAGTCACTGACAATATATTCCACTGAGGCTTGCGCGATGTCAAGGGCAATAGCTGCCTCTTCGGCCTCAACAGAGGTCGAAGTGTGGACGGAGGCTGTTGATGTAAGTCAGAGAGAGTTGTCACTGACTGCAAGGGCATGGGTGGGTAGTGGAGGTACGGGGCAGCATCCGCGTAAACAACATCGGGCCAAAGGAAGCAATCCGGCTTTGGTGAGCTTTCCTAGAGTTTTTGAAGGAGAAATAAGGACCCGGCAGCCATTTTGCTGAGCTGACCTCATGACCACTCCACCTCGAGGGAGGTGAAAACCCTGGTACCACTCCATAACCTCCACAGAGCACCCATTTCCACCATAGTGTCCAACTTATTAAATGCAGAAATAAAGACGTTAAAAAAGGAAGTGGCGGGGTACTGTCCTTTCTGAGGCCAGAGCAGGTAGGCTCGCGCTTCTCTACGGGAGGGGTGGTGTTCGGGGAGCATGTTCTTAGGGAGGGGACTAACGGTTAGGAGGGAGGAAACATGGGAAGGGATCGGCAGTGAAGTGAGAAGAGGAATAAAAAGATAAGAAGGGAGTGTTTAAAGGGGGAGGCAGAGTGCGGGAGAGACGGAGGAGCTGGGCCGTGCGATGGGCCTCCGTCAGCTCCGTAAGGGAGCTGTGCACGCTCATTGACAGTAGCCGAGCCGTCAAGATAGAGGTAGGAAGGGGCAGGGCCGACTTATATGCCGGCAAATAAGCTTATTGTCCTTGTCTTCCACGGTGCGGGAAAGGGAGAGATACGTAAGAGAATAAACGAAGTGACTGACAACGAAGGCCTGGACCAGGCGGCGGAAGTCGTGTTTGCGCATGCCATTGTGGCTGTTCGCAATGCGGTGTATGAGACGGATGGTGTAATGTACAGCCGACAGTAAAAGTTTTCGGCACCCAAAACTTCGTAAAAGCCTATCCTACCGCTTAGCCTCGCAACGTAGCCTTTTATATAAAAGTTTCGGTGGGTAGAGGTCCTACGATCCACAGGATGTAACATTCAATCTGAGGCTTTGTTGCGAGCCTTAACAGTTAATCTGGGTTTTTAAAGGTTTCGGATCTTTCAAGCTCTTGCGGTTGACTGTACTGTGTTCCTCAGTTGTGTGGTAAGTGCAGTGTGCTTGCCATTCGACTGAACGAAGATTCCGAGGATGTGGAGGCCAGAGACGACAGGACGGGGTGTGTCATCAGCAGATACGGCGAATGGAAAAGACGACAGGGGATCCACACCCCGTGGAAGAATGAGCAAAAGCCGCTATTTGGTCGCGGACCAACTCAACCCGATAGCCCGGGCGTGAGCTATCACATCCACAACTGCCCGGAGCGTGGTCTCCATGTCGCGAAGGCTGTCGGTAGTCGCCCAGAGAGTGACGTCATTGGCGTATAAAGCGTGACACAGAGCTGGAATAGTACTGAGAGCACATACCAGCCGGAAAAGGGTCATGTTAAAATTAAAGAAGAGTGGTTAAGGCAGAGCCTTTGGGGGTACCCCTGTGCCATGCAGGTTCAAGGTTTTTTCATATTGTTTCTCTGAGAAAGAGCCTCCGAAAAAGAAAAGAAGCCGGTTTAAACGGAGATAAATATGGCAAGAAACTTTGAGCCAAAATGGAAAGAAAGCAAAAGAACTACAAACTATAAAAATAAGCCCTAACTCGCAAAGTACAAGTCTCTTAACGTACCGCTATAATGTTCGTAAAAGAAACAGTCTCCGGTGGTGTTGAGGGTGGCGATGCCTTCATAGGGCGGACGAGGTGGCAATGTTAATGAGCTCACTATCGAAGCCGGGCTAATGTGCCTGCCAGCGCGTCGGCACCCGATAGCAACTGCGGCGGATGTGATGCTCCACTCAAAGCGTTGCAGAGGCTAGTTCCCAGCAGGGAAAGCCACACTGGAAGTCCCACCTTCCACGGGCGGCTTAGGTCCGGAGACGTGGCACGAGCATCAAGGACCCCACCTGGCATAGTCACGGCCGGACCACCTTGAGGTCACGTACCTCCGAGTACGTCGGCGACAGCTGGAGCGCCTTGGCCTTGTCGGACCTGTCGCGTTTGGGCCCGGAACCCGGCACCACGGTCACGCGACGCCAGCATCTTCCCTCCAGAATCTCCCGACCCGTTCTTCCCTCGGCTCCTTCCGAACGACTCTTTTCTTTTTACTTTCTTGCCTGTGTGCTCTCTTCCCAATGGTTTATAGGGCCTTGACCGTGCCTCTTGCTGCGAACTTTCTCCTCTTTTGGCGGGATCTATTTTCACGCATGACATTTAGCGCTGGCGTCGTCTTTGGCGCATGTTTGTGTCGTTGCCTCAAAGGCGTCTCGCACTGCACACGAGGCCACCGCACTTAACTGAAACCACCCGCAGCACTACATTTCATCACACCTTGTTACCAAGGGAGAAATAAGGGGAAGAGTGGTTCGTACGAGATTTCAGCTGTGCGATTGGCGAGGAAAGCGGTGATGTAAGCATAGATACGGGTCCAACATGAAGGGAGGAGAGAGCGTCCAGAACGGTGGTGTGGTGTACACTGTCGAAATCTTTTGTGGATAGCTCGAGTACACTTGTGGTAGGAGGGGTGTACGACATCCTCAGAGAGCTGGAGCATACATGCATCTTGAGTGGGCCGCTGACGACAAAAGCCAATCATCGAGCCAGGATATAGGCCATGATCATCCGGATACGTCTGGAGGCAGGCCAGGATGAAGTGCTTGAACAATTTCCTGAGACGAGGCGGCGGGTGTGAGAGGAGCCGCAGGTGTGAGGGCAATAGGTTTGCCGGGTTTGTGGATGAAAGAGACACGTGCGTGGGTCCAAGAAGAGAGAATAGTACCACCCTCAGTGGGGGCGTTTAACTACATTATCTAAACAAACGTTGCTTAGAACAGGGGCGATGCCGCCCCGATGAACATATACAACTTATTTTTGTAACGCAGCGTAATAGCAAATAACGGTTGAATTTAAGTAGGACGTCCAGATTTCCAAAAACGGGATTACGCTAGGCTTAAAGAACATGAGTCCGGCAAGCTTGGAGAGGGCTTATCGTATATAGCTGTTCAATGTAGCGAGGGCAGTTTTTCTCATCGATTCAGCCAAATGAATATATTTGAAAAGTATCATCACCAAATAACGCAAGATATACTCTAGGTACCGTTGAGATATTGCTAAAGAGCTTTACATAGAGAAAAATGGAGACAGCACCGACGAAGACAACACTCGCCGACAGTGGCGTGGACGGCGCCGCATCCTGCATGCCCGCGTTCTTCCCATCGAACTTTCCCTGTAAATATATTGACGCACATCGGCGCATCGTGTTCTTCAGCCCTGGCGATGAAGTGCTGATCTGGACACCAATTCGCACCTCTGGCTTATGTGACAAATTTCAGTTTCGGTTCATCGGCCCATACACCGTCTTGGCGCAGACCTCCCGTGTCAACTACCGCGTCGCACCTGTTGTCGCTCCGCCTTATCGCCGCTACCGCGCTACCGAAGTGGTCCACGTTTCCCGTATGAAGCCGTTTACCCAGCGCTCTCCATCCCCTTAAGTTGCGGCCAGGATGGCCGCTCTCGCGCGCGGGAAATTAGTGTGGGCAATCATCGGGAACTTCTACTTCATCTGTACATAGTCATCATCACCTCGGTCTCTTCATCTTTGTCTGTGGTGGGTTACCATCTTGGGTCCGATCTGCGCCTTGGGTTCAGCCATTTTTCCGGAGCCTCAAGGCTTAATAAAACGGCATTATTACCCGTGCTTCACAATATATTATACAAGGTCCTTTCCGTCCGTAACATTTTGGTGGATGTGTAGGTTCCTGAAGACTTAACACGCATTTACGTGGTGGATGATCATTGACCACAGGTGCAATGCCAGCTTAAGGCGAAGACGAGAATGTTTCGTGCAGATGACCAACCGTGTTTCAGCCAGCCTTCCCGAACAGCCTAGCGATTGTCACTTATGACTTTTAGTTCCATCCTGTATGCCCTCGCTCTTCCCATTGCACGTAGCCTGTGAATATTTATATATATCAGGTCTTTTCTCTCCGTAACACAATAACAAGGATTTACGAATTAAGTTTCCTTATACTGTGTTGCTAGAAAAAGTTCCTTTTGCTTTTTATTGTGAGATAAGCTAGCCATTAAGGCATATCTGTACTTGAACATGTAATCTTGAATCTGATGGCGCTTTTTTGTTCGTTATTTGTCTGATGTAATCACTTGAGGAATGTGGGCTGGTGGGAATAAAAAATCTGCCCTGAGTCGGGCGTTTCTCCTCCCCTTGTGATTTTCGGTATAGTCGTCTTATTGTGTAAGCCATTTCATATTCACTAGACAACTTGCTTGAACGTGAAATGCACTGCTGTCTTGTGTTATTTACAGCATGGATACATCACCAAGTGCAGTACCGAGGGAACTGATGAGAAGCCCTGCCTTGTAAGGAAAGCCTTTACTGCATAAATATCAGTCATGCATAACAATCACGCATGATTGTTTACACATCCACTTTTCCCTGTAAATTGCAATTGTATTTCGGTGTGACAGGCAAAGGATAGTTATACGGCCTTGTGTACATTACCTTGCACCATGTATGTACAGTACTCGCGGATAGAAATACGCCACTAGGAGCGCGTGGCCGCCAGTACATGCATCGCCGCCCGAGTGCGCTCGTGGAACCAAGGTGTTTCATTGTGGTATCGCGCGAGAGGGGAGAGTACGTACGGAGCAGAATTGTTCCTTCCGGTCGCCAACCAGCAGTCCTGTAGTTCGCCACAATGCCAGCGTGGCGCAGCAAGTCTTGCGCACCTTCGCATGCCGATTGAAATGCCCGTCCAACTAAAACGGAAGAACCTGGCATGTTCTTCCTCGGTCGATAGTGTTTACAAAATTTTTCACGCCAAATAGACGCAGCATTGGCTAGTTGAAGCCAATGAACGTTGTATTAAGACTTCGTCTATATGTTGCACAGGAATAGGCTTCTCCCCTCGTTTTTATCGCGAAAAAACGCATGAAACAACGCACGAAAGGAACTTTCCATTCTTATGTGTAAATGGTTATCACGTCTACGAACGCACGCAAGGTGCTATCTCGTAGTTGAAGCAAGTGTCTTACTTGCGCCACGTGCGTGCAGCCCAATTAGCGTGCAACAAGCGCACCGCCTAGCCATTTCTGTAGGCATATAAAGAGGGCGTAAGCCTTGCTGCGCCGCGCTGTCAGTGGTGAACTACATGGCGGCCTGTTGGCGACCGGAAGGAAAAATTCTGCTCCGTAGATGTTCTCCCCCTCGCGCAATACACCAATGCAACACATTGGTTCCATGAACACACACAGGTGGCGCTCCATGTAATTGAAGCTACGCTATCCGAGTGTCCTACTTCAATCGGCCGTGAGTACTGTACATGTGCAGTGCTCAGCGGTCCAAGCGTGATACACGGAAGTGTGATGGCGGGCACGTTTCGTTTTACTAGAGCGTGCTGTGTGATCACAAATAGACCATACTGAATAATAATGCGCCAAGAATGTTCTCGCTTTCATTTAATGCCCCATAACATGAGCGCGGCGTCCCCAGCAAAGCTGTGAAGCAAAAATCCGGCAAATCCCACGTGTTAATGGAATCGATTTTGTAAGAAGGAGTCGGCGAGTAAATTACCTACGCCTAAATATTTGGCAGTTAGCCAAATATTAAGAGTAGGATCAACGTCGTAATGAAATGTGCATCAGTGGGTGTATTCTTAACCTAGATCAATTGGAAACGTCGCCAGCGCTGCGGCTGCGGAATGGTAGCTCATGGTAGGACGTAACGTTGGCTCTCACGTGAGTGCACAGCACAGACATCTCTTTTGTCAAAGCTGGTAATTGCAAATGAGAGCGGGCACGATAGCCAATCAGCTTCCTTACCTCTTACCTTAGTATCCTCGCCGCGCCGCTTCCTAGCATAACTAGGAAGCGGCGCCCGCGTGGGATGCCTCTGCTACCCCTTCCTTCCGCCTCCGGTTCCCTCGAGCCGCATTAAATATACCACGTTTACATGTGGAGTGACATCGCGGTGACCTGTCCGTATTGAATGACGTATGTAAAGTATACCACTTTGCATATGAATGACAGAAAGCCGAAACAACACGAAGCAATGAAGGGCAAAATGAAGAAGGCGAAAAGGAAAGCACATAGTCGATAGCAATATTAAACAAAATGTATTTCCTACTACAGCTCATTATGTTTCCTCGTGGAACTTTACGCTATATAAAAATAGAAAAAAAAACGGCTAAAAAATGCGGTAACAATAACCATTGAAGAAACCACCGCCAATATATAAGCTTTCGCATTGCGGTTTTAAAACATTTGAGGCCTCAGGGGCTACAAGGCTGTAACCTCAAACACTCTCATGTCGACCGCACTTACTCCGCGAAACGTCATGCAATGTAACTTTTTTTCAAATCTTCCTCACTTTCTTAAAAGGTGGGCGAAATAAAAACTAGGATTTAAATTGAGAAAATGCATTATGCCGACGCTAGTCACCGCGCTAAACACTTCATCCACCGAATATTGGCCGTGTGAAATATCGGGAAGGGTGTTATTATTAATAAATGTTTACTATCCGAGGTGGTTGCAGATAATTCGGAGCTGGTCAAGAGGATGTAAAAAAGAATAATATCGTTGCGTCCTTGAAACGCACACGTGGATTAGAACCCTGGCGGAAGTTGGTGGAAGCAGCAAGCACATTACGTTGATTACTAATGCTTATATTCTTATTACTGTCAGCCCCAAATGAGAATATTGTTCTTGAGCATATAACTGTCGCCTTGAGCGTTCGTTTTGGCTCTCCTGTGCCTATTAATGTGGTGCGACCGCAGATTATATGCTATTATTGCGATAGCAATTATATGGACAGTCTCGCTGGTTTTTGCCGTCCCCGTTGCCGCCCTCATGAACCGCATATATATATATATATATATATATATATATATATATATATATATATATATATATATATATATATATATATATATATATATATATATGATAGTCCCAAAGAAAAATAAGTCAGATAAATGCTTCCGAAGCGCGAAATCGAACCAAGAACCCCTCGCTCCGCAGCGCGTGGCGCTAACCGCTACGCCACGAAGAGCATATCCTTCAGGGATTGGATTGGATTGGATAAACTTTATTGGTCCAATGGCTAAAGTTTGTGCCCGGGGCTAGGCTGCCAGAGGTCCACCGCTCGAGGAACATCTTTCCAGGTCCTCGATGATGAACGGCGAGCCTTATTACACACCCTTTACCACTGGCAGGACTCAGAGACGGCAGGAGCTTATAAGCGTTTCGTCATTACCAGCGAGATGGCACGAGGAGCGCAGCGGGCACACTTAAAAGTCGTCGGCCAGCTCGCTCGCTTCTTGCATTTGCGCAGGGCCTTGCCCTTCTGCTGTCTGCTCGCACAGTTGTCTCGTGATCAGAAGAAGAGGGATGTTTCGAGCTTTGACCGTGATGTCCGCGCTGATGTTACGTGAGCGTACGAAAGTCTCTCGAGCTCAAGGGACGCCGCTAAACGAACAAACAGAAGGTGATGATGATGATGATGATCGTGGTTTGGTTAGGAAAGGACGCTAATTTCTGCAGCCCGTGTAGGGAGCACGGCTAAGCGTCCGTAGGGGTGGGGGAAAGGGAGTGAAAGAGATAGAGAGGAGAGAAAGGCCGTAGTGGAGGGCTCCGGAAATTTAGACCACCTGGGGTTCTTTAACGTGCACTGACAACGCACAGTACACGGGCCTCTGGCATTTTCGCCTCCATCGAAAATGCGACCGCCGCGGCCGGGATCGAACCCGCGTATTTGGAAGGTGAGCGCGCACTATCAAGTGTCACAGCTCGACACTTGAAGCACGCTAGTTTCCTTCGCTGCTTCGGCCGCCTTTGCAACAGGAGCGCTGTTAAAACTGAGGGTATCCATTGTGACAGCTTATTCGTTGTCGTTCGGTGTATATTGTCACGTGGTTGAGACACACGCAGCACTCGAGACGAAGCACGCAGGACTCAAGGGATGTCAGGCGAACTGTTTATTGGGCGAACTTGCGCCCAGCAATAACAGGCCAATGACAATGCACAGCAATAGCCCCGTGGACAGTCGTCGGGCGACAGAAAGACTAGCAAGGGGTGCAGTGCGTCGGCTTTTATACACACAGCTTAACGCGTTCTCGCATTATCTCTGGAATTCCAGAAGTTACTCAAGTGTGCGCGTCAGCATGCAAAGTTTCAGGAAAGGTCGACACGGTTCCCGAAGTGACATGCAAGATAAACGCGGCTTGCGTTGGGCATAACAGAAAGTGATAAATGCGCTCACCGGAAACAACCAAAGCAAGCGCGCGATTAGCAGGAAGGTGATAACGGCGTTCACGAAACCAACCGCACGTGTCACTACCCCCCTCTGAAAAGCATCGTGCCGATGCTAAAAACAGAACGTGCAAGTTAGAGTATATGCAATAAATTAACAATACGTCACTGTTCAGCGCGCGTAATAAGGTTTCAGTCGCACCACATGTACAACTTCGGGTCGTGCACGGCGTCGCTGGGATGACGTTAAGCCATCGGGCACGACCTCATAGTCCAGTTCGCCACAACGTCGGAGTACCTTGTAGGATCCAAAGTAGCGGCGCAAGAGCTTCTCACACAGTCCGCGTCGTCGTATTGGCCTACAGACCCAGACGAGGTCGCCGGTTTGGTATTCGGTGTGGCGTCGTCGAATGATATAGTGGTGCCTGTCGACCGTCTGCTGGCTCTTGATACGCAGGCGGGCTAGCTGTCGAGCTTCTTCGGCGCGCTCCAGGTTGCTGGCAACGTCGGGGTCTTCTTCGTCGGTGCCGACCGGTAGCATGGCGTCAAGCGTCGTTGTTGGGCTCCGTCCGTAAGCAAGCTTGTATGGAGCCAGCTGCGTCGTTTCTTGCACGGCCGTGTTGTACGCGAAGGTCACATACGGAAGTATGGCGTCCCACGTCTTGTGTTCGACGTCGACGTACATGCCAACACGTCGGCGGTGGTCTTATTTAGACGCTCGGTGAGGCCATTTGTCTGTGGGTGGTAGGCAGTGGTTCGGCGGTGGTTCGTGTCACTGTACCTCAAGATCGCCTGCGTTAGGTCAGCCGTAAAGGCCGTACCTCTGTCGGTGATGAGGACCTCCGGGGCTTCGTGACGCGGGACGATGTTCTAAATAAAGAACTTGGCGACCTCGGCGGCAGTGCCCTTGGGCAAGACCCTTGTTTCGGCATAGCGGGTGAGGTAGTCAGTCGCTAGGACGATCCATTTATTGCCAGAAGTCGATGTCGGGAACGGCCCCAGTAAGTCCATGCCGATTTGCTGTGTCAATATCGTGTCAATACCTGTGTGTTCGTTTCGTGCATGCTTCACTTGATAGTTCGCGCTCATCTTCTGTTTGTTCATTTAGTGGCCTCCCCTAGCTTTGTATGTGTAGCGTTGTGACACACAACGTATAAAGCCCTTCCTACCAGCACGCGCTGCCCACGGGAGGCGCTCACTTAGCAAGTGCATGTTTGCTACAATTAATATTGCTCGTGAAGCTGCGAGCCTCACTTCGTATAGCATTACCGTTTCTTGCTATCGCATTCATTGCTTCGCCCTTGCGGCGAAACTGTGACTTTTTATTTATAGGAGATTCCTGGTAAACCGTATAATCCTCACGCTGGTCTTTGCGAGAATGGCAAGTGCGACATAAATGGTAAGCAGTTGTTACAACTCTTTCCCGTCAAACTACATCTGTGCACTGAGAAAAGAAGTGGGACCTTTTTTTCCAAATATGCACTCTACACTATGCTAAAGGAAGTAGGAATTGTTGGTAAATCAGAAAACAAGGAAGAAAACCAATGTACTTAAGCCAGTCAGTCTGATTAAAGAAATCATTTAACCTTCGTAATATTTAACAACTATAACCGTGCTCTAGTTGACCACGACAAGTGGAATGCGTTATTTGTGGCCATACAACAGCGAGAACGCGTGGAACAAGGTCGCATAATTGTTTCTAAAGTTGGCTTCAGTGAAGTCGGCAGGGTTCAGCATTCAGAACGCATGCTTCAATCTCAGCACAGAAGGGGCTCAGTGGTGTGGTCCCAGCCGCAAATGTCGCATATCGCGCTCTTCGTCATTTCGGGTTCTCTGATCACTCACAAATGCTCAGCAAAGTTACGCTGCTCTTGCTCCTTCGGTTAGAGGCGGCCCGTAAGCGGGACACGTATTACGTTCGTCCATGAGTTCTCGAGATATGATTCCGCACCTTCGATTTGGTAAGCTGTTTAGGAGCTGGTCACAATTAAGCATATAAAGACAACTCTTGAGGCATCCGGTTGCGATGTGCACGTTTGTAACAGCAATTGCAAAACATTCTATTTTGCGCAGTCCACTTTTTTCTTTACTGACTCAATAAAGCAACTATTTCTTAGTCATCGTAATTCTTCTAATAGCAATGTACTAATTCATGGGTAACATCGAGGATTCCCGTTGCCGTAGCTGCACGTCTGTAGGGCGAAAAAATACAAAGAAAAGAAAGAACGTTTGACGATCCCTAAGCATATTATTCGGAGATGAGAACGCAAAAGCATTTGTTTTGGCTAGATTGTCGTTGCAGAGGAGTGCTGCAAACTGCAGTGTTGCACAGTTGTGTTATAAAGAATGAGGCAATGTGGGAGGCCGGATTATGTTTGTTTACATGCTTTCATGCCGTCAGAGTGGTGTGGACACTTCCCATGTCCTCTTCTATTTCGTCGTCCAGGCAGTGTATGCAGATATGCCCCAGGCTGGTCTCGGGCATATCGAAGTAGTACGACCGCCGCGGCGTTTTGGGTGGTGTCAATAGACATTCACCGGCGTCGTCACCTCTTGTTCCTCGTAGTTCAGCCGACGTACACAGACACTGCCATGGCGTTGTGATCCAAGGGTGGACATACATCTCGCACAATGTATTGGTCGTTGGTGAATGCGAGATCGATGCACGTACATCTCAACGTCGTGATGGCCTCAGTGGGCGTCTTCAATTCGATAATGAACTCGGCACGCATGGCGGCGAGGAACAACGAGCTAGCTGGCGCATTCACGCTCCGAGTGTTGCCAGTCTTTCTACGGCGACGTCACGCAGCTGCGCGCGCTTTCGCCAACCCAGCGAAGAAACACGGCGATGCAGCCGCACGCCGTTGCAAGCAGCTGCAGCGGAGCGGAGCGCGCACCGACTGCCACTACGGCGAGTGCTGGCGGCGGCGTCGCTTCTGGTTGGAGAGATCACGTGCTTTCCGGGCACGGCTTTTGTGGATGCTTTTTGCGGACGGCAGCTGGGCGCGCACTGTCGCAGACCTAGCCAAGGAACGCATGCGTTAAAATAAGTATGCCCGTGGCCACATTAGGGTGTGCGTTAAAAACCACAACTCAGCATAACTCAGCATGCTAAGATAAAAAGTATGTCAAGCATGCTAAGTAAGTCAAGCATGCTAAGATAAAAAAAGGGCAAATAAAGATAGGGGCAGAGAAACTGAATAAATGAATAAGAGTCGGTCTGGGCGCGCGCCTCGCTGTAGCTAACAAACATTCACTCTTCGACTCTGTTCACGGAGTGGGAGGGGCGCTCATGCATTTCCCAAAGAAATCACCGTAAAGTTAGGAGGTGCCAGTGTAGGCAAGTACTCTCCGTGCATTGAGCTGTCTGAAAACGTACTGGTTTCACGCTGGTGTCCCGTGAATTTCGCTCGGTTTAGCAGTGGGAAGGCTATATCTTCTCAGATGGGCTTCCCACTGCCCAAAGCTTCCATCTCGCTCAATATGTAGTAATGGTTTGTTACGTCCATATCCACATGGCGTAAGAATGTGAAGCCTGCAGGGCAGACTGTACGTCCACATGGATGCCTTGGGCAACATATAGACTGCACGAGTGTTCCGTAAGAAACTTTTGAAACACTGTCCCTTTTCCTCTGAGTTTGGGATGAGGAGATGGCTAAGCTCTTTAGGAGGTTTTTGGCGTATTTGAATGGTTGTGTGTTTTCTAGATGCTTTCTTATGTGTCAACAAAGAATGGTCAATATTGGCACGAGCTGCTCGAGGATCAAGAACACGCGTGCTGCTTACTAAGGGCGAAAGCATCCACCAGGCATGGGGCAAGCAAAACGCGTCCCTTTATCGCTAACCCGACTAGGCAGCAAGACTAACGCAAAGGCCAATAAGTGCCGCAACAGTAAGGTTACCTCAGAATCGGAAGTTGCCATCGACGCCCTACAGATTACTGCACTGAGAGACACTGGTGCGGAATAATCAGTACTCACTTAAGCGCTCGCTAAGAACGTAAAGGTGCTGACGCAATGAAACGCTCCCCAGATACGTACTACCGGAGGGTACTGAGTCAGTCCCATAAAAATATGAAGAGCAACAATTGAAATAATGCTAGATTTGCACAACAGCTTTAGTTTTCAGCCCGAGCGTTCCCGTAATAGGATTATACGCATCGACTTCTTACCAGCGAACAGCGATATCGTCGACTTTTAAGAGTCCCGGGTTATCTTTTCACTGGGAATGCCGTCGCCATGTGTCACGCGGAGCAACCGTTCGTTTAAGCCCATCCAACCATGGACGAAGGCGTGACGGCGCCGCGACGTTGCAGAGTAACGGCTTTGGTAAGAAGTGACGCTTCTCGTGGGCTCACTGATTGAAATCTCGAGCAAACGCTGGAAAAGGGAATATGTGTTGCGAGAGGCCTAGTGTTCCTTCCTGGTGGATGTGCGGAATTTCTGCTAACTTTCGCTATGAGGTGCAGCATGTGTAGAATCTCTTTATGACTATGTCGAGTTGCGGATGTTCGCACCTTCGCTACTGCACAGCCCCCTTCTGCGACTGTAGACTGCATGCTTCAGCTAATCCACATTAACCCATTAACCAAGAGCTGTTGATCCGGAGCGAGATCCAAGTGTGCGTCTAATAAGGGAGTTCGTCGGGTGCTTTTCTACTTCATTGAAGGTACGATGCACTGTCTTCGCAAAACGCCGTATCATCGTCGACGAAACTGTTAGACATGTGCTTCAGCTCCCTTACCGAGTAGCGCCGGAAGAAAGGAAGGCAATAAGAAAATAAACAAGAGATGATCAAAGACGACGTAAATCAGTCAGCGATCAGCCCATGGGCATCGCCAGTAGTACTGGTCAGGAAAAAAAACAGCACCGTGCAGTGTTCCGTGGATTACAAAAAGTTGAACGTCGCCACAAAGCGGGATGTTTGTCCTATGCCACGCATTGACGACACATTCGATAAATTACAAATTGCCAGCTTTTTTTCATTTCATCTGTGGATCTTATAAGTAGATACTGGCAGATATAAGTGGATAACAGAAATCGAGACGAGATGGCATTTGTGAGACCGGGCGGTCTTTAATCGACCGTCCGTGCTCATTATTCGACAGAGTGTAAAGATTCCCGTTTGTTTTATGCTCTGCTCCAGCTCCCTGTTTCTTTACTGGCGCCAGTGTGCCGTACGGCATTAATTAAGTAAAAAGATACAAGTCTGTATCCTGAATAAAATCCAGGAATGGTCCGTATAGCTGGCTGTGCGCCCTGCGCGCTGAGTCGGGTGGTCGACCTGGATGATTGCGAAGGCCACGCAGGTGGCGAGTGCGCGCTCCGTGAAGGCCTGGGCACGTTCTTACTTGGTGAACCAGCGTTGCTTCACAGGGAGGTGGGAGGGGGGTACGTTGCAAAAATGCAGGCCGTCGAGGGAGGCTGTGCTCGAGCCGTCAATGTCACCCGGATTGCAGGATCTCAGGATTCTCATAAGCGTAAGCCGCCGAGAAGGCCTGATCCACGAGGGTGCCTTCCAACTGGTGAGGGACACTTCTGTCTGGGCTAAAATGGCAAGTGTGTCTCTTCTACCTTGATGATATGGTGCATTTCTCGGTGCCTTCAAGTAGCATTCGCAGCGATTGCGAGCCGTATTCAACGCTATTCGCGCAAGAACTTTGACTGTAATGCCATTTCGGATTCCACGTTCTTGGGTTGCTCGGGCACATTGTTAGTGTCGAAGGTGTCCCTCCAGCTCCACCGAAAATCGCAACAGTGGAAGGTTTCGAATCCCAAAAACAAGAAGGTCATAAAACACATCCCGGGACACTGTGCTTACTACAGACGCTTTGTCGAACACTTCTCGGAGATATCAGATCCATTTACACGACTTACAAAAGGTGTACCATTCCTGTGGCATAAATAGCGATCGATGCTTTCTTTGAGTTACGACGTCGCTTGCAGTATCCGCCTATACATGATCATTTTGATGAAGAAGCTAAGACAGGTAGGCACAAATACGCGAGTAACGTTGGTCTCGGCACCATCCTTCAGTAGCAGAATGGTGAAGAGGAAACGATTCCTTACGGAAGCCGTACTCTATGAAAAGCTGAGGTAAAGCAATGTCATGTAGTTGTCTCGCCAATCAGCAAGTTCTGGCCGTATTTTTATGGCAGACCATTTAAAGCAATCAGCAATGACCGTGCATTCCTTGTTGGCAAGCGTGAAGTACCCTTCTAGACGACTTGCGAAGTGGAGCCTGCCTCTACAGGAGTATGACATCACGGTCATCTACGAGTTCCGTTTGAAGATCCGTTTAAAGATCACCAAGGTTCGCACCTCCAAGGTTTCTTGGAGCTGCGAACATGTCGGATATCGCTCATTAACAGCGGGAAGACCCTGAGTGATTACCTTCATACAGTACTTACCAGGTCAGCATGTTAAGGTTTCGTCGGCGGGCTGCGTTCCTATGTTTTCGGGAACAACGGATCCTCGAGCACGCTGGTGAGACGTTTATTCTCGTATTCTCACCACTACAATCCGTATTCTTAGACCTGTGTCTAAGACTGATGACCCATCGCCTGGCCACTTAGGCATGTGTAGGACCATGGCGAGAATACGTCAGATACCATGGGCCCAAATTAATGGATAACGTACAGCACTATCCCAAATCATGTCAATCATGTCGAGCAGGTGGGAATGGATTTACCAGGGCCATTTCCCATTTCATCGTCGGGAAAGTAGTGGATTATCGTGACCACAGATTATATGACCCGGTATACCGAAGCCTCATCTCTCGCAAGGGGAACTGCGAATGATGTTTCTTAGTCTTTTTCTCAACCATTTAGTATTACGACATGGGGCACCTTAGGTTTTCTTAACTGGCAGAGGAATTGACTTCACTGCCAGATTGGTACAATTTGTAATGAGACTGACGCCTAGCGATCACAGAGGGACTACATTCTATTACCCTTAAACAAACGGCGTAACCGAACAGCTAAATAGGACGCTCACCGAGATGACTGCAATGTACATAGACGAGGAACATCGCACGTGCGAAGGATATGCAATGTATATGGACGAGGAACATTGCACACGCAAAGTATTTTACTATAAGCCACGTTTCCGAACAACACTTCGGCACAGGAGACAATCCAGTTCATGCCATTTCAACTTGTTCACGGTTGCACGGTAACAACTAGTCTAGGTGCGATGTTACCTCTCAGCAGTACCGACGAAGAAGACCCTAATGTAGATGAATTCACAGAAAGGGGAGAAAAGGAACGCCCGACGGCCAGGCTAAATATCACGCAACAACAACAAATCGACACAGGGCGGCATAGTTTAGGCCGGCGGGATGTGCTGTGCAACGTGGGAGACTAAGTGTGGGTGTGGAAGCCAGGACGTGCACGGGTTCACTCCTAAAAATTGATGCGGAGTTATTTGGGGCCTTATAATATACGCTACCGGTAAAGTCCTCGAAATTATTAGGTACCTCGAAGACCGTGTGTGCTCAACTCGAAATAAGAATGTCCATGACGTAATACATGTAGTATGGATGAAACTATACTGTGAGAGGCATTGAGCAATAGAGGTTGCACTTGTGCTAGAATCCTCAAACAGCTATGGTATTGTGTTCAAAACGTTGTCTCTTAGTGCGCATCGGGACAATGCATTTTGGGAAGGAGCATACTGAGACAAGTTGACCGTCGGCCCCAGAAGACGCGAGCCGCTTATTACGGACGAAAACGGCCACCACGCATTTGGAAAGCAAAACGCGCAATGAAACGCCGGACCGTACGTGCTGCCAGATCTAGTACACGGGGCAGCATTTCTCAGGATTGAAATTTGCGGCTCCTAAGCAATTATAGAAGGACCGGCACGACCTAAGAGGGCGGAAAAAGAAGAAGTCGACGAAGTCTGAAAAGCAAGGTAGTGGAGGCCATCTTAGCTCTGTCCCAAATGTTTTTGTAGCGTGAGCTACACTGGCTGAGGCAAAGCGCATTCGCGTGGCTCTTGGAGAATCGTGCTGCGCAGGCGCGAGGAGCAGTGACGTAACACTGCCCACAGCTTACGCGCCTTGATGGTCTGCGCATTCGACATCAGTGACGTCAGATAGGCGGCAGACACACAGGCGCCGGCGCGTGCTGAGCTGTGTGCCTCCGCTGTGCTGTCGCCAAGTCTAACGCTGCCCAGAGCCGCTTGATAACTCATCAGATCCCGAAGTAATTACCTGGCAATTAGCGGATGAGCGTAGTAAAAACGATTAGAAGAAGGCTAAAAGTGCTGCAGAGACACCAGAGCAAAGGGAGGAACGTCTAGCAAAGCAGTGTCGCCAGGAGGCTGAGCAACGTGCCCGACCATCTCAGCAGCAGGAACAAGACGCCGTCGATGACGTCAAAGCTCGTTCACGCTACGTATATCCTGGCATAGCCGAGCTAAGCCACTGCTAATTTTAGTGCACCGGCACAAGTTAGCCTTAAAGAATGGCTGCGGCATAGCTACGGCCGGTTGTGCAAGCGAAAGCTTGTTGTGCTCTGCTGCTAAGCTGGGTTATTCTCATGTAGACGACCACATATTCTGCATTGTTTGCATGGTTTATTCACGGTTTGGCTTTACGGCAGTCAATACTGTTCTATGGTCCGCGAAGTAATTTGCCACCGTTTCATTCTAGGCCAATGAGTAAGTGGAGCCTATCGACTCTCTCCGAAATGCCATGTTTTTTACACCAGGACTGTTACGCCTGCAGGGTGGTCCGAAGCACCTTGCCGTTTTCCACGCTTCGAACGCGCACACATCTTTAGCACAGATGGACCAGCGTGCTCATTCTGTATTTCCATCGCGCGACGATGCCACAACGCCTGAATAGAAGCAACTGATGTGATTGAAGCGCTAACCCACTAACCGACGTGGCAGAGAGAGCTTGGAGACTGCGGTGAACCATGTGGATACGGCTAGCAAGGCGGCGGCAGTCAGCAGCGGCGATGGAGCGCGGCCAGTCAAGTGCGTACGCGCACACGCCCCTCCCCCCCCCCCCCCCCCCACACACACACACACACTCCCGCACGCGCGCGTGCCCGCATGCGAAACGCGGCGGAGGGTCCCTTGTAATGTGATGTCTGTCGTTTCAAGGCCAGGTGGAGATACACGGCGAATCTCGCTCGACTAAGCCAGCCAAGTTGTCGCTTTAATAAATAGTTTTCATAGCGACAAGCGGTCTATTTTGTCGTGACAATGTGGTGGGAAAGACCAGATCATGTTGTATGGGGCAGCAGCATGCACCAGTTAATTAGCTGCCACATATTTGTGGCACAGAAAACTAGAATCGCCGCCTCCCTTTTTAGAATATGCTATACAAGTTTACATATGTCCCCTGTAAGCAGTTTCCACATGCCGTTTGTGATTCCCTGATAATGTTGTGCGAAATAATGCATAGTGGAGCATTAGTAAACTGGCGGAAAAGCAGCATCAAGTGGGACGTCTGGAGCAGCCAGGAAAATTACTGTCAAATCAGTCGCAAGCCGCAGTGCTTCTTATATAATTTGGATAATGTTCCGTTGAGTCAAAACCATATCCCATATATATATATATTGTGAAGCTGTGACGATGACGCCGTTTTATTTAGCTTTGAGGCTACAGATGACGGTTCGCACCCCAAGCACAGATTGAGCTCTAGATGACAACCCACAGCAGAGAATGATGACGAAACCAAGGTGATGATGATTATGTACAGATGAAGTAGAAGAGGCTAATGAATGCCCACACTAATTTCCCGCGCGCAAGAGCGGCCATCCTGGCCGCAGCTCAAGGGGACGGAGAGCGCCGGGTGAAAGGTTTCATACGAGAAACGTGGACCACTTCGGTAGCACGGCAGCGGCGGTCAGTTGGGACGACAACAGGTGTCACGCGGTAGTTGACGGGGGAGGTCTGTGCCAAGACGGTGTAGGGGCCGATGAAGCGAAACTGAAACTTCTCACATAAGCCAGGGGTGCGAACTGGTGTCCAGAGCAGCACCTCATCGCCAGGGCGGAAGGAGACGACGCGGCGATGTGCATCATAGTGCTCCTTGCGATCCCGTTGCCTAGCGTCGGTATTCATGCGGGCGAGCTCGCGACAACGGAGGAGACGGGACAGATATTCTTCAAGAGTCGATGAAGGCTCTTTGATAGGAGCCGCGAAGAAAGAGACGTCAAGAAAGTAAGAGGGCGAGCGGCCATAGACAAGGTAGAACGGCGAGTACCCGGTTGTGCGTTGTACCGCAGTGTTATATGCGAAAGTTACAAATGGCAAAATGGTGTCCCAGTTTGTGTGGTCAGGTTGAATGTACATGGCGATCATGTCGGAGAGCGTGCGGTGAAATGGCTCGGTTAAGCCGTTGGTTTGCGGGTGATAGCTGGAGGTTGTCTTGTGGATGGTTCCGGAGGCACTGAGCACTTCGTCTACAAGTTGCGAGAGGAATGCTTTTCCGCGGTCGCTCAGGATGACGCGAGGAGCACCGTGACGGAGTATTAAAGCTCGAAGTATGAATTCAGCGACTTCAGAAGCTGACGCTGAACGCACACAGGCGGTCTCGGCGTAGCGTGTCAAATGGTCCACTGCCGTCACAATCCATCGATTACCGCTAGACGTCAGAGGAAGGGGGCCGTACAGGTCAACGCCGACTACGTCGAATGGTTCTGACGGACATGGGACCGGTTGCAGCTGTCCGCTTGGCAGTGTTGTAGGGAGCTTTCGACGCTGACAACGGGCGCAAGAAGAGACATACCTCGCTACACTGGCAGACATGCCTGGCCAATAGAAGCGAGCTTTGATGCGGTCATAGGTTTTCTGAACACCAAGATGGCCAGAAGTCATGTCATCGTGAGAAGCCTGAAGGACTTGAGGCCGAAGAGAGCGAGGCAGGACAGGCACCCAGCGTTGGCCGTCGGAGTGGTATACATGGCGGTATAGGACGTGGTCTGCGATCTTAAACCGTGTCAGCTGTCGACGACTGCGGGCGTTAGGTGGGCGCGAAGTTCCTTGAAGGCGGGCTATGATGCGCTGGCAATAAGGGTCTGCAAGCTGATGCGATAGGAATGAAGGGTTGTCATGCGGCAGTACTTGGTCCACAGTAGCTAAGGACGTAGCGTACGAGGAGGGACTTTGCCAGAGCTTGTCACATAAGGTGGTTGAAGGTCCATTGCCCTGTGACGCAGGAAGCGGACATCGAGAAAGGGCGTCTGCATCCTGGTGTTTTTTACCGCTCTTGTAGGTGATGGTAAAGTCATACTCTTGGAGACGTAGAATCCACCGACCAAGGCGCCCGGACAGGTTCTTCAACGTCGAAAGCCAGCATAAGGCGTGATGGTCCGTCACGATAGTGAAATGTCGGCCGTGAAGGTAAGGTCGGAATTTCTGCACGGACCATACGACGGCTAGACATTCTTGTTCAGTAATCGTGTAGTTCTTCTCGGCATTTGTAAGAACGCGGCTTACGTACCCAACGACTCTTTCACGTGAGGAATGGTCTCGCTGTAGGAGAATGCCACCGATGCCGTGACCACTGGCGTCCGTATGCAGGAAAGTAGGTGCGGTTTCGTCAAAATGGCAAAGTACGGGTTCAGAGGTTAGAGCGCGCTTGAGATAGTCAAAAGCTGATTCGCATTCGGCAGACCACACAAAGGGAACATGATTTCTGAGGAGTTTGTGTAAAGGGGAAGCTATGGTGGCGAAGTCGCGTATGAATCGGCGAAAATAGGAAGCGAGTCCTAAGAAACTGCGGAGATCTTTAGCTTTCTCGGGACGAGGAAAGTGCAGAACGGCGGAAACCTTGTCAGGGTCGGGGCGAATGCCGTCCTTGCTTACAATGTGGCCTAACACCTTGATTTTCTTGCTTGCAAAATGGCATTTCTTGGTGTTTAGCTGAAGTCCAGCACTGGCAAGGCACGTGAGAACTTCGTCCAGACGGTGCAGATGCTGAGGGAAGCTTGACGCAAAAATAACGATATCATCTAGATAGCATAAGCAAGTCTTCCACTTCAGGCCACGGAGAACAGTGTCCATCATGCGCTCGAAGGTTGCGGGTGCATTGCACAGGCCGAACGGCATTACATTGAACTCGTAGAGTCCGTCGGGTGTTGAAAACGCCGTCTTCTCTTTATCGTCCTCATGCATAGGTATTTGCCAGTACCCGGAACGCAGGTCGAGAGTCGAGAAGTACTCGGCACCCTGCAGGGTATCCAAGGCATCGTCTATGCGCGGCATAGGGTACACATCTTTGCGCGTGATCTTGTTGAGTGCCCGGTAGTCTACGCAAAACCGCACAGAGCCGTCCTTTTTTCGAACGAGAACAACGGGGGATGACCAAGGGCTCGAGGATGGTCGTATTATATCCCGTTGTAACATATCGGCGACGTTTTCTTCAATCACTTTGCGCTCAGCAGACGACACGCGATATGGCCGACGGCGCACGATGGAAGTGCCTTCTGTCTCAATTCTATGCGTTGTAATGGATGTCTTTCCCAACGAAGTGGAATGCGCGTCGAACATATCTTCATGCTTCTTCAGCAAAGCCAACAATTCTTGTGATTGTGACGGTGTCAAGTCGGAACTGATTGTAGAGGAAAGAGCAGAAAGAGACTCAGAACTCAGAGCAGATGACGCCCCAGAGGATGTTGATTTAAAGGAAAGCAGTGATATAGCTTGCGATTCAAGGACGCGCGCCAGTGTAGTGCCTTTAGCGACGAGAATTTTTTCGGGAGTCGTGTTCGTCACGTAGAGATGTGCACGGCCACTGTGAAACCGAACCAGCCCTGATGCAAAGGCTATCCCTCTTGCGAGACAGCGGACAGATGGTAAAACCAGCACGTCACCCTGGTCAATCACATTAGACGTTATGGTCACAATTTTCTGATGGCGAGGTGGCAGCTCAGTGTCGTGCGCAGCAACAAAATGAAGAGGTGCGTCATCGGCGTGGAGTGAGTAGTTGGTGTCGGTCAAGTGGATAGCGCGTTGCCGGCAGCAGATTGAAGCGGACGCCGTGGAAAGAAAATCCCATCCCAAGATGAGCTGGTGCGGACACGAACTTAGCACGGCGAATGGTATGCAATGTAGAATGGTATGCACGCTGGTGGCCGCTTACAACCCAACAATGAGGGGCGGCAGATGTCTGAGCCGACATGGGTGATGCGGACGTGTCAGTTGGCTGCGACATGGCGGCGGGCAGCTCACACAAGCGGCGGCCCGATCGAAGCTCCAGGGGTGTGACCGGGGTGGCAGAGGACGGGGGACCGAAGAGCACTCTCCACCACTTGTGAAGCTGTGACGATGACGCCGTTTTATTAAGCTTTGAGGCTACAGATGACGGTTCGCACCCCAAGCACAGATTGAGCTCTAGATGACAACCCACAGCAGAGAATGATGACGAAACCAAGGTGATGATGATTATGTACAGATGAAGTAGAAGAGGCTAATGAATGCCCACAATATATATATATATATATATATATATATATATATATATATATTCGGCTCGCCTTGCTTGAACGACTTGCTTTCGTGTTCATTCTCGTCGTGAAATAAGTGCGGCTAAAAAAAAAAGAACACCGCCATACCCACAATATGAATGATATTAGGGTAGCTTGCTGGGAGATGATCGTGTAACCCGCGAATCCTTCGTACACATCTCCTACCATCACATGTAGACGTGACAGCGTTGTTATAGATACATTACATACACAATGTTTATTAATTTACATTTGGATGCACTGTATACATTTTGATGGACTATATACGTTATATATACACAAGAGATGTTCTTTTGCAAAATACAAGAAGGGCGTCCCTCGATGAGCTGGAGTACTCGTTTCCCTTGAAAGATAATTGCTTTATGCTCCATGAAGTATATACATTATATATACATAGGAGATGTTGTTTCACAAAGTACAAAAAAGACGTCCCTCGATGAGCTCGCGGACTCGTTTCCCTTAAAAGATGATTACATTATGATCAGTAAGGTATGCTGCCAAGGATGATTGATGATGGGACGCAATGGAACGTTCGAGAAGGCAACATCGATACAGGTGCCCCTTATGGTGGTGGGACGTTTGCAGTCGTACGATACGCAACGGGGAGCGTAACGTTATATCATGTGTTCGACTATGCAATCGCTTTGCATGATATTGTCACGGTGCAAGAACACGGACGAAGACGACGATCTCGAGGGAAACAAAGAAGACGCAGGAGTGGGGCGCAGGCTGACGGTCCGCCATTGGGGCGGCACCGGCTAATCTCTCCATTCTAGAATACACTACCATTAGCAGCGTATTCCTGTGCCCGTTTCATTTTGGTGGAAGTGCTGGGTACCGCGCAAGACGGAACTCCGCAGCGGATTTGTCATCAACCGCTGTACCATGCCCACCGACGACCAGGCCTCTGGATCAAGCTCGGCGCCGGCATCGGCGCCGTCAGCATCCCAGACGCCACAACACACAGTCGTCCTGACTCACCCCCGTGACCCTGGAACTTTTTCGGGCAAGTCCAACGAGAACGTGGAAAAGTGGCTTGGCCTCTACGAACGAGTTGCAGCGCACAACCGATGGGACCCCACGGTGATGCTCGCAAATCTTCTCTTCTATCTCCAGGGGCCCGCACGCATTTGGTTTGACACACACGAAGAAGAATTGACCAGTTGGGACGTATGTAAGCAGAAATTGCGCGATCTCTTTGGCCCGCCCGCCGGTAGCAAGTCCGCTGCCGTGAAAGACCTATCCTGTCGGGCCCAAACAGCCACAGAGTCGTACGTCGCTTACATCCTCGACGTTCTAGCTCTTTGCCGCCTCGTCGACTCCACCATGACCGAGATTGACAAAGTAGGCCATATCCTTAAGGGCATCGCCGATGACGCGTTCAACTTGCTCGTCTTTAGAGACTGCTCGACCGTGGACGAAATTATCAATGAGTGCCGCCGTTGCGAACACGCCAAGAGCCGTCGCATAACCCAACAGTTCACGCGGCTTCCAAACACCGCTGCCACGTCTTCGTGCGAAGATGCTCATCAATCCCTTCAACCGAGCACCGCGGATAGCGTTGTGCGCATCGTGCGGCGGGAAATCGAGGCTGCGGCACCATCTCTCGTACGCCCGTCAGAGAATGTAGAAGCGACGGTCTCTCTCATCAAGGCAGTTGTCCGCGAGGAACTCGCGAACGCCGGCATTCAGCCGGTGTGCTCCATTACCAGGCCTCCAGTAGGGATGGTCGATGAAATTTTTTAATCGATTAATCGTTAATCGTTTGTCGATTTAGCCTTTCATCGATTAATCGCTTTCGCTGTGATGTTTTAATCGATTAATCGATTAATCGACATTTTTTATAGTTGCTTGAAAAATGATGCCTTGTTGTATGAGAAGCGTTACTTGTGTTTGATATAGACACAAGTATTTATCCGACGCGCTAGAGATCGCATGTGCGCATTAGCGGCTGCGTGAAAATTCGCACTTTCGCCCACTGAATACAGGGAGCCCGTCGTCTTTGGATGATGTCAAGGATCGGAAATTCCGTGCGTTGCCATGATCCACGGACAATTAGGCAGCAGGCCGTATTTCCTCGAAGTCTGCCTACTAGAGCGAACCGAAATCGGAGGCGCTTTCGTCGACCACACTGGTTGGAAAGTCGCACCGGAAACGCGCAGTGTGGCCGAGTGTGAGAAAATTCCGGTAAAGAAAAAGGAGACGGGGACGAAGGGAAAGTTAAAGGCCCTCGCTCTTGTAGGGACGGCAACATTTCTCGGTTTGTCCGTTATGTATTGTGGAAGCCCTCGGTAATACTATAACTATGAACTGACGTGATCTCTTCCTTGAGGTCACTCATGCGAGATTGCACAGCAACATACTGGTCTCAAACAGCCCATCAGTGCAGGCATCTGCGGGCAATAGAGTGGCACGCGTTTTTCCTCCCGGCTAGAGTAAACGGCAGTTGTGCCAGTATACTGCAAAGGCTTCACCTGATCGCCGACTTAACTCGGCGCTACTTAATCGCGCGTACAGCTCGAACTGTGAACGCTGTCTAATGTATCAGAGATTAGAACACACAGTATTTTGCGACTGTGCTCCATTCGTGCCACAGCAGCAGACGGCGGTCTCTAGGCTGGCTGACATGGGAGTGCAAGCAATAGATGAAAGCTGCATTTCGCTCGAAATAGGCGACCATACAGAATTACCAAATGCTACAAGGTCATTGTTTCAATAGAAATGGACTGGATTCTAGACGTTCGGTATACCATTGTGCAAAGTTGCGGATTATGAAAAGCGACTATTAAACTTAAATGAAGTTAAAGTGGCTTCTTTCCATTATGTGACTATTAGACCTTTTTCATAATCCTCGAGTGCTTTCCCCTGCACAGCATATTCGTCAGACTAATGGCGGCCCCTGTCACGTTTCAAGTGGGGGCGAAGTCCCAGTTACACGTACTGGGGTTTGACTATTATGAGTGTCTATGTCAAGAGAGCTGAGTCGACATATTCGGCGTCGTAGCACGCTGTTTTCCAGAAGTGAATAGCTGTCATAACTTAGGCTAAGTGCATTGCAAGGAAGCTAGCATTACAGTTATCAAAGGGCATATAGGCGTTAAGGCGGACAGTTGGGCTAGGTGGCACCAAGCGTAATGAAATAAGACTACTCCATGTCCCCTTTGCACAAGCGGTCATATCTTATTATGTATATACAGATCACTCATTCTTATCCCCATCATCATACTTCATAGCTCTTTTCCCCTGTTGCGTTGTGCCCAAAGTACAGTAGAAGGCCGGGGCGTACTGGATCAGGCCACCCTTTCTACCTTCCAATAGAATATCTCTCTTTTTTTTTTCATTGGTGACAAATTATCTTTAATTCGCTAACGAGTAAAATACAACGGCAATAAGAACTGAACCAGTCAAGAAATAAGCAGCGCATATTACAGTGTGGCACTTACATAAGAAGCAAGTAAAATCTGGGAGTTAAATAAAACGGTGTAGCGACGGAGATCGGGTCGAGTTCGCTTCTATCTCTATGGGGTATGGCCGTCTGCGGCTCCGGGCTCCGTCTACTTGCCTACAAATATGCGCTCGACATCTGCGTCTCGGTGTCGCGCGCCTCGCAATCATGCGCTCCGGCCAAGGGGCGGTGCTGGGGGGGGGGGGGGGGGTGCCGTAATCGATTAATCGAAGAGATTTAATCGATTAATTCGATTAATTGAAAGTGGTAAATCGATGACGATTAATCGATTAACGGTGTACATTTAATCGATTAATCGATTAATCGTTCATCGATTTTACCATCTCTAGCCTCCAGTCACCCCTGCCGCTTCGCTTCGTCGGCCATCACCGACGTTTCGACGATACCGAGACCCAGCCCAGTGGCGAACACATGATGACAGGCCCATATGCTTCCATTGTAGCGGTGTGGGTCACATTTCTCGCTATTGCCCTAACCGCCAGTCCACGTTTTCACGATCTACGTTTTTCTATCGCCGAAATGACAGCCGACGTCCACCGTTTAGTGCCGCGCCGAATGATTCGACGTACTGCGATCCTATGTACCGTGACCAGTCCTATGGCGACTCGTACCGCAGCCCTCCTGCATCATTCAGACGCTCAAGCCGTTCACCGTCGCCAAACGATCGTCGATCCCGCTCGCCTCTGCCCCGTCGTCCTTCGTCGCCGCGTCCTTCCGGACGATCATCTCAGGAAAACTGAGAAATGCAGCTCCCGGAGGTGACGCTGCATTGGACCCCCGACCTGCAAATCCACTTATTACTTTGCCGACCGACCAGAACCAAATCACCGTGGAAATTGATGCCCTACCAGTGACTGCCCTGATCGACACCGGTGCACACATCTCAGTCATGAGCGCTGACCTTCGGAAGCGGCTGAAGAAAGTTCTCACACCTGCCGAGTCCAGCATTGTACAAGTCGCTGACGGAGGGACACCAGCTGTGCTGGGAATGTGTGCCGCTCGTGTAAGCGTTGAGGGTCGTAACACATCCGTTTTGTTCCACGTCCTTGACCACTGCCCTCACGACGTGATCCTCGGCCTTGATTTTTTATCGGCTCACTCAGCTGTGATTGACTGTTCAGCTGGTGTGGTCCAGCTTGATTTGCCTGATGCTCCTGAACCTCCCGATTCAGCGCAGATCCATCTCTGTTCTGCTGACTTTCTTCGTCTGCCGCCGCAGGCACTCACGTGTATCAGTGTTGTGTCCAATTTCAGTGTGCCGGATGGCGACTATGTGGCCACTCCGGACGTCAGCACCTTACTCTCGCATGGCGTGTCTTTCCCTCACACGGTAGTGACCATATCGGATCAAAAAGCTTATATGCCGCTACTGAATTTTACACTCTGCCCTCAAGTACTACCTAGAGGCATATCCCTCGCTACTCTGTCGCCGTCACACGAATACCAGCTTTTGTCCCTCTCGCCACATCAGTCTTCGACCAGCTCTTCGGCCACCCGCAATTCGCCTGCGGCCACGCCAGCTCCAGCGCACGACGACATCACGAAAATGATAGCCCTAGACCTTTCACCCTCACAAGCCAACGAACTCCGGCATCTGCTGGCCCAGTACTCCGATATTTTTGACATAGGCGGTCGGCCTTTTGGTCAAACCTCGCTGGTGCAGCATTGCATACATACTGGCGATGCCGCGCCTATTCACAGACGGCCTTATCGCGTGTCACACGCCGAGCGCCGAGTCATCCAGGAGGAGGTTGATAAGATGCTCAGCAAAGGCATTATTGAACCATCATCCAGTCCGTGGGCTTCTCCTGTCGTTTTGGTAAAAAAGAAAGACAACACCTGGAGATTCTGCGTGGACTATCGACACCTGAACAAGATTACAAAAAAAGATGTATATCCTCTGCCGCGCATCGACGACGCGTTGGATTGCCTCCACGGTGCGACGTATTTTTCATCAATAGATCTCCGCTCCGGTTACTGGCAAATCTCTGTCGACGACATGGACCGCGAGAAGACCGCCTTTGTTACGCCGGATGGCCTTTACCAGTTCCGGGTCATGCCTTTCGGCTTGTGCAACGCTCCCGCCACCTTCGAGCGTATGATGGACACGCTCTTGCACAGCTTTAAATGGTCCATCTGCCTCTGTTACTTAGACGATGTCATAGTGTTTTCTCCAACCTTCGAAACACATCTTGAACGTCTTTCCTCTATTCTTTCGGTGTTCCGCGCTGCAGGCCTACAGTTAAATTCTTCAAAGTGCCACTTTGGTCGCCGCCAAATCACTATCCTCGGTCATCTTGTCGATTCGTCTGGCGTCCGCCCGGACCCCGCAAAAGTTCGTGCTGTCCTCGATTTTCCTGTGCCCACATGCGCTAAAGACGTCCGCAGTTTTGTAGGCTTATGCTCTTACTTCCGTCGGTTCGTAAGGAACTTTGCGAACATCGCTCGACCTTTGACCGACCTTCTCAAGAAAGGCGCGCCCTTTGCATGGGGCCCTGATCAAGCTGCTGCTTTCTCAAGCCTTATCAGACTGCTCACCTCACCGCCGATTCTTGCTCATTTTGGCCCATCTGCCCCAACAGAAGTCCGTACAGATGCTAGTGGCTATGGAATTGGCGCTGTTTTAGCCCAGCGTCAACGGGGCTACGACAGAGTTATTGCGTACGCCAGTCGCCTGCTTTCCGCCGCTGAGCGAAATTATTCAATCACGGAGCGCGAGTGCCTCGCACTTGTATGGGCGGTGGGGAAATTCCGCCCATACTTGTACGGCCGACCTTTCATCGTTACAACGGATCATCACGCCCTTTGTTGGCTCTCGACACTCAAAGATCCCACAGGTCGTCTAGGTCGCTGGGCCCTACGTCTGCAAGACTACACCTACACAGTGGTGCACAAGTCCGGCCGACTACACTAGGATGCCGATTGCTTGTCTCGGCACCCTGTCGACGGCCCAGGCTCCGATGATGCGCCTGCTGGCATCTTCACGCTCTCGGCCTTCTACAACATCGCTCAAGAGCAAGAACGTGATGCCAACTTACTCGACCTCATCAGCCGCCTCCATGCACATCCGTCAGACCCTTCGCTTCGTATGTACCTCATTCTGGATGGCATCTTATACCGCCGAAATATGCGACCTGAAGGGAACGAGCTGCTCTTAGTCGTTCCCACGCATTTGCGGTCAACTGTACTCGCACAGCTACATGACGTACCCACCGCCGGCCACCTTGGTGTTTCCAGGACGTACGACCGTGTCCGGCGACGATTTTTCTGGCCAGGACTCTACCGTTCTGTACGACGTTATGTTGCGGCTTGTGAACCTTGCCAACGTCGCAAAAAGCCCGCTTTGCCTCCAGCTGGACTACTCCAGCCAATAGAGATACCCACGGAACCATTTTATCGTGTCGGTCTTGACCTGTTGGGCCCTTTTCCAGCATCCAGAAATGGAAATAAGTGGGTCGCCGTCGCAACGGATTATGCTACCCGCTTTGCTGTAACACGAGCCATCCAGACCAGTTGCGCTACCGACGTTGCCGACTTTCTGCTGCGGGATGTTATCTTACACCACGGAGCTCCTCGACAGCTTCTCACGGACAGGGGCCGTTACTTCCTATCCCGAGTTATTGAAGACCTCCTTCGGTCTTGTGCCACCCAACACAAGCTAACGACGGCATACCATCCTCAAACAAACGGGCTCACAGAACGCCTGAACCGCACACTTACTGATATGCTATCGATGTATGTCTCCTCCGATCATCGTGACTGGGACGTAGCCCTTCCTTTTGTGACGTTCGCCTACAACTCGTCACGTCACGACACCGCTCTCTACTCCCCGTTTTATCTTCTCTATGGCCGTGAACCGACATTACCTTTCGACACAATCTTGCCTCACGATCTCGAGTCCCCGTCCGAATATGCTCGCGACGCCATGACTGCTGCAGCTAAAGCACGTCAAATTGCTCATCACCGTCTTTCTGAGTCCCAATCACGACAGAAATCTCTATATGACAGCCACCACCGTGATGTACAGTTCTCCGCAGATGACCTCGTCCTCCTATGGACTCCTTCAAGGCACGTCGGCCTCTCGGAAAAGCTGCTCTCCCGCTACTCCGGCCCCTATCGCGTTGTCCGACCACTCAGTGATGTGACCTATGAAATAGCCCCTGCCGATGCTTCCTCGTCGTCCGCGTCGTCTGATGTCGTGCACGTCAGTCGTCTCAAGCCTTACCACGTGGCCGAGGTCTAGCTGGCGCCGGGTCGGCGCTTTTGCCGCCGGGGGGTGATGTCACGGTGCAAGAACACGGACGAAGACGACGATCTCGAGGGAAACAAAGAAGACGCAGGAGTGGGGCGCAGGCTGACGGTCCGCCATTGGGGCCGAAATCGCCCCAAAGCTATGATCAAAAAATAAGAACTATAATAAAACACGCAGGCTCTCAAATCTGTGGGCCGGTTGCACTTCGCCGCTTTCCTTCAAAAGATTGTTTTCCGCAAGAAATGAAGGCAAGGAGAAAAATAGAGGAAACGCTCTACGCGGCAGGACAGAGAACACCTATATACGCGTTTTAGAGAACGGAAACTGTACCTTCCACTGTAGAACACAAATAAGAGTAGCGGCGGCGTAGTGAAGTGCATTAGGGCGAACGGAGATGGCGCTGCAAGTACTATCATCATCATCGGGAAAAGCCCCGTTTTTGCTGGTTCGCGTCCTGCTGTAGCCCCCCCCCCCCCCTTCGCTGTAGTATTTTGCTTGTTCCTCTCGCTAAACCGCAGCTCGCGTGTGTACTTTTCGTACACAGGTACTGTAGCTTATCGCCAGGTGACCATACAGGCCTCGACTGGCAAAAACAACGCCAATCAAGTAAGGTTTGCATCGTTTATTGCGGCACCACAGCTGGTACAAACAACGTACAGTACAGTGCACACATGGGCCAACACTTTGCAGTCGCGTCCAAACAAAACACATACATACTGAGTGCGCTCCAACTTGTGCATAACCACGCTAAACGCTGACAAAATATGCATGGATAAACGGGATACCAGAGTGATCGAACGAATGTTGCTCTCTCATTGCGTTGCGCCGTCCCATTCTGTTAGCGTTGATTTTCAGACAGCGAGCGCGGGTAAATCCACGATGCAGAATCAGAAACGTGCGCAACGTTGGCAGATGTCACAGTAACACCGATTTAGCTTCGCTTAGTTAACGTTACCTAAACGATCGCGGATGCACCGTCTCTGTATAAAGATAAATGAATGAGTTACAAACAAGAAACGTCGCGCTGTGCCGAATAGGATAGGCACGAATTTCAACTATCAGCTGTGAACCCATACCGTAGGTGTGTAGGTAATGGGCGAAAAAAACATCCACTTTTGTTTCAAGCGCTAACTGCGATAAAGCGTCTATGAATGCATCAAATCTTCACACACAATTTTCGCAGCACTGCACATTCAATAGCAAAAAAAAAACTCGGTTATGTGTTGAAATGTTTGTTACCCAGTAAATAAATGTAATTAGAGCATAATTCAATGTAAGTTTCTTCTAAGGCCAGTCAGCTTTTATCTTTGTCATAAAATTAATCAGAAGCAGACTTGAAACGCGAGTGCAGTTTGTTATTGGCTAAGTTCATTATGAGCCAACGAAAATCATATTTTTGATGTCGCTCCCCGAACATCCCACGTCAAACCACTTTTAAAATATTGTAATGCCCTCACAAAATTGACTGCAGGAATACACAGCGCACTGTAGCAAACTGATGACACACTGAATACATCAATTCATCCAAAGCTGTCTTTCTTGCACTTTCTTAGTTGCTTGTCCACTGAACTGCCAAAGAACAAGTTGCCGAAAACAAGTGCACAATTGTGTATGCTGTCGCTAAATGGGTTATTATGGTTCAGTTATGCAGTTCGTGTAGAGTAAGAATGCTATGGCACGAATAACTGCACCAATAAGCTGAAGTGTGCTGTGAAGGCGGTATAATTGACAGCAGATATTCTACAATGCATGAACAAAATATGAATACTATAGAAAAACAGAGATGCTAGGATAATGCAGGCTGACTATAGAGGCACAATTATGGGCAGATTAGCTTTAGGAATACATTACACATCTAGGTTGGTGTATGCGGCAAAGAATCGCTCAGCCATGAGCATGTCTGTGATGCATGGACATGCCAACAGAAATTATGCACTTTCGTACAAACACACACATGCACACAAATTGAACTGGAGGAACATTACGTGAATGGTGACAGTGCCAGAAGAAATAAAGGTCATGCTTATTGTACATGTGCTTGTTGTTGTTGGATTATTCACTTTTTAAGCTTGTGCTTCCAAAATAAACCGTATTCTTGCTAATTGTAGAACCTCGACATCAAAGTATCAATAATGTTGCACTGTAGCTGCACGTGTGTTGTACGTACACTCAACAGCAAAAGTTTGTGGGATAAAAAACTTCGTAAGCGCCTATATTACCGCTTAGCCTCTGATCATAGCCTCAAATTAAATGTTTCAATGGGTAGAGGTTGCTGCAATGTACAGACAAACAAATTAGACGCTATGTTATGAGGCTAAGCCATAATGTACATTTTTTGCGACTTTTGCATCCAGCAAAGTTTTGCTGTTGATTGTGCCCCTTTAATATCTTCAATATCCTAGGCTTTGTTTGCGGCAACATTGTGAAGTCTTTTCATAGACAGTGCAGTATGACAGTGCAAAGCACAAAAAAAAAGGAAAAGGGGTGGCATGTTAATGGGCGTCACAGCCACCTGAAGTAGGCATGCTCAGCCACAAATTATGGATATTTCTGTGCTATATAAAAGAAAATGAGCAAATCCCTTGAACACAATTTGGCCTATAACATAAATATCCTTTACACTCATATGCTACAACTAGTGCTTGCAAAACTTAATATCTGTTGTTTTTTAGCTGTTTACAACTTAATAAAATGTGTTGTATATATATTCAAAGGGTAATTGAACTGACTAGCTTGTCGAAGCTACGGCATTCTTTGTTTTTTGTAGACTGTTACAATTCAATGCATTAAGAAAAAAGAATGTTTCGGACAAACTTTGTTAACCCTCTCATAAAGTATGACTAAATGCCGGAACAATGTCCGTTCACTGCCCTGATGTTTGTTTGGCTGTAATATGACTAATAATACCTGGAACGTTACATGCCCAAACTTTTTGGATTGATGTTGATAATGTGGGACACAACTAAGTAGCGTAGGAACCACTCATGCATTCCCTTGTGTTGCCTGTGGTTTCCTTCCGCTAATTAGTTGTGTCTCAAATCAGTATGTATCAACTAGCCCAACTGTCATCCTTAATGGTGCAGTCTGGGGCCTTTTGAGACGTACATAAACCTAAATACAGGGGGTGATGTTGCATTTAGCCGCCATAGAAATGCGACCACCATGGCCTTAAATCAAATGCATATTGTCAAACTTAGAAGTCTGACGTGATGTAACTATTGTATAGAGCTTGTCTTAAATTTCACCATTATTGTACTGTAGATTATATAACACAATGGACACCTGACACCTATGGACAACAACTATCGGTAACATATTTCCATGGCATGCCTACCAAGTACAAATTACAGCATCACAAAGATGAAGTTTGAGGTGACCTGCTGTAGTAGATGTTCAGCTGTTCCACTGTGCTTGCAGGTTGTGTTTTCGAGGGCAGTTAACCTGATGTTGCATGGCAGCCCTGAAAAAAAAGAAAGAAAAGAAAAGAGAAAGTTAAGAAATCATCATGCATTCAGAAACATAATGTATGAAGACAAAATGTTGTAGCACTATACAAAGTGAGCGAGTAAACTGCAGCATGTTATGCATGTATGAATATATACCTTGTAAGGCTTGTGCTCTAACGTAGCATGTGCCTTGCCCATGGTGTCGAGGTGCGTCAACAAGGAATGTTGACTGCAGGCGTCAGCCAGGAGGCTGTGATAGAAAAAGAATATATCCATGATTAAAATGCGGTTTCTGTGCGACACTAAATGAAAGTAAGCCTATAAGTGAAACTGCTGTCACAGGATAAACAACAAGGCAACAAGGAGACCCCCAGCTTTGCTGTTTACTCAGATTTCACAACATGGAACTAGCTTCAGCTTTTTTTTTCTCTCTCTCTCTCTCTCTCAGGCACTTTTTTTTTAATTTTTTAATGTGAATGTAGCAAACTTGATAACACACTTTGTACTAATACATGGTGAGTTACGGACGTGCGTGCGGGGGCGATAAAAGTGTATTCGAACACGTCCAGGCTGCATTATAAACTCCAGAAATGCATTTCTATTGACTTAGCAGCTCGCTCCTGCGTGAAGCCACGTCGCTCAAGAGAACGCGGATTCCGTAGGTGGAGGGATATGAGACGTTGAAAATTTTCGAGTTGCTGTGTGTCGCTTGACTGTCGCAAAAACAAAACCAACCGTAATAAACAAAAGCAATGGGTTTGTACTTACCGGTCCATGCACGCTGGGGCTTGAAACGAACTTCGTTGCTTTGAAGGACGAGGCGCAGGGGAAAGCGCTCTGTGGAAGCATTTCAACGTGCTTTGAACGAACAAGAACAGCAAGCCGAGATCACCGACTACAAGAGCAATCCTTAGTTTCACGAAGTATTTACAGCAAAACGAAACACCGCGAGCTTGCATCACTGCCCGAACGCATTGCAAACGGTTAACGTGACTCCGGCCGCCGCGTAGTTTGAATTTAAAAAAAAAACGAGCACGACTTAGTATCGATGTCGGTAGACTGCTGAATCAGCCGAAGCAAAAAATATTTAGTGAAATGAGGATGGCGTAGTATCTCAAAGGTACGCTCACTATAAGCAGCAGTTTGTTGTATGCAAGTGTAATATCAGGCAAAGAAAAAGTCTTCGCCTTGTTCAAAATATTCTGCATCGAAATTAGGCACCGATGCGGGCGCCCCTACACAAAAGTGCAATAGGGCGAATGGCGGCCTCCATAGCGCGAGCTAAGAGAGGGGTCAGTAGATCCACTCCCCGCGGTTGAAGCTGGAACGCGCCGCGGTTGATTTTTTCGCCATCTATGGCGATTTCTAGCATATCGAGCTTTCACCCCCCTGTGTTCACTGCGTGAGTTCCCGGCTAAGAGAAAGGAAGCGCACGTGCTGAGTGTGGTGTTGTTGCCTTGAGCGGTGCCGTCATCTAGTGAGCATTCTTGAAATCACCGGAAAGCCGGCGCCCTGAGCGGCGTGTACATGCCGCCGCCGCCGCCCGACAAGGCGCGATGATAAGAAGCTTGCCGAGCAAGCTCCTGAAAATTGCGATTTTGTTGTGTCCACAGATAATAGTGACACAAATCACAAATAAATAATGTTTTTTCTTGTTAGCTCTCAGTTTTAGCAACTGTAGTGCGTGAACGGCGGTTAGGTTTTTGTTGCAACGTGTCCCAATGGGCAAGAATTTTTATTTTGAACAATTTTTCTCAAAAATCAAATAATCATGTTGGTAGAGCCTCTTACAGTGTAAAACGATGCTCATTTTTTTTTTCTTTTTCAGCTGACGAACGCCTGTCGCATCCGCCGGAATTGCACAAATGTCCAGACAAACAACACCTTGGGGTAAGTGAAACAAACTCATTTTAAACGCGTTTGCCTCAGTATTACCTACGGGATGTATCACTGAGAAACATGCTCCCATATGTGGTTGCTGCACATATTGAGAGCCCGAAGACGACGAAGTTTTTAAACTGCTATCAAAGAAGTAGCATAGAGACCTGACTCTAAAGCAATTCTTTACTTGTCAGACAGTTCGTCGGCAATACAAACTTTGTCGGCCTAGTATAATCAGTCTCAGACTTGTGCTGTTGCAATGAAATATTGCGCATGAGAATGTCAAAATATTGACGTTGCCGAGGTTATTTACGATTAAAAGAGTATACCTCTTTATTATTCTTTAAGAATACAAGGTAGTTATATTTAAATAGAACAGTCGGCTTTCATATATGTATTACATGTCCGTTTAAAAACCTTTATGCAAATCAAGGTAACCACTTCACGTACAATATCCATTTTCTTAAATATATTTATTTCCAATCTTGCGAGAAAATATTGCCTCTAGAAGCAATTAGCCCCATATATGCACCCTTCTATCTATGATCATCTATGATAATTCAGTTCCATTGATAAAACAAAAACGAAGTCAAGAATCACCAGGCGTAAGCTCTATTCATCTGCAGTTTTGCACCTTATTCTACGACGTTTCCTTGAGTTAATATTTTGGATCAACGTTTAATCCACTTTTGTCCTCGCTTATCATGGCGACCCTCCGGAAAACAACCGGAGCATCGCCTTTCAGAGGTAAGCGGTCTTCATTCGTTAGATCTGCTGTCGTCGCAATGAATAGCAAAAAATGTTGCAGTGTCTTAGCTCGGCTATGCCAGGATATACGTAGCATTAGCAAAGGTTCAGCTGATTATTCTTAGCTTTCCTGGTTGTCTAGATTGTCTAGGATTAGCTTGATTGTCATGCTTACTGCTGCTCCAATGACACACACGCGGTATACGCATTATGTGGCACATGTATATTTATTTTTGCTCAACGTCACGTTGCTTCTCTATTGCCACAAATACGGCTCGGTGATCAGTGAAGTAACACGCTGCCGTCTCTATGGCCCCAACACAGTATTTGGAGTTGTCTGTCTGTCTCTGATAAACAAGATCAATGGTGCTTCCCCATTGGGTCGTCTGTGCAGTTGGAAGACTGGCTAAGTCGAGGTTCAACATGTCCTTCAAAGGAGCACTCCATGGCTATACCACACTGGCAAATGCCAGTCAGAAGCGCAGCGGCTCCAGCGTAGTGTCAGACGGCGACTGCACAGCGAGCGCGCGCCGGCGCCAGTCAGTCTACCACGGCTACGACGTCACTCCTCTGGAATGCGCACACCGGCGGCGGCCGAGTGCGCGAGAGGTGCCGGCTCCGGCGGCTCCGGTGCGCAAGCTGTGTGACATCACTGATCCTTGCGCATGCGCAGCACGGCTCCTGATGTGCCTCGCGAAACGGGCTTGGCTAGGCCAGTGTAGCTAACGCTACAAAAGGATCTCGAAATGGAGAAATGTTTCCATAGCGCCAGTGTGTCTCACGGGAATGCAATTTCTCTAATGTCCAAGTCTCCTCAAGCCGCAGGAAACTTCTTCGTCAACACAGTTTATACGTTTCCCGACAAAACAAATGTAATTCAGACTGAAATTTTGGAATTCTAATTGCACGGCATATATATCAGAGAAATGCAGGCGCAAGTCGAGTATGGCTATGTGTCCGGCGTAACGTACCTTCTACTTTAGTATATTTGTTCTACCACAGCGTCCAGGATGCAACAAGTTCTTATGGAAGCTCGTCGTGAATGCAGTTCGTGCCTGTTTTCAACTATCGACACGTATTGCTGAATCATCTGTCCTTCATACTTTAGGAGAACCCGTGGTCAAATCTTTATTTGATTTCATAGCTCACATCACTGTGCGGCAAAGCACCCAAACAGACTACGTGGGAGCCTACTTAGAAAAATCGTCAAAATATGTAGTATTTTGAACAGTGCGACTGTGAGTGAAACAAATTTCAAACGAAAAAATCGTCCGTAGAACCCAGCCACCAAGCCAACGTGTGCAGACTTGAACAAGGAGCGCGGGGATTGTGCGTAGATGCGGTTAAAGTGGACCCTTCTTCCCTCAGTGAGGCGCTCACACTGCTCACACCTCTCCGCCGCATCAGAAGCCGGAGGGCACCTCATTTTGTGCTGAACTTCGGCATTTGTTGGCAGCCTCCTATATCACGATGAACATTGGGAACCCTTAACGAAAGGGCTGCAAAAATAAAACGAAGCAGTGCCACCGGCATGTCTTCTCTCTCTGTTGCTGCCTGCTGCACAAGCCCATTTTCTACTGTTTTCTGAGCTCTCCGGGCGACCGTCGCTCTGTATTCAAGTTCTGTTTGCATTTACGTCGTCTTGTCGTACCTTCTGGTCCTTTTTAATGCGGTAGCGTTAAAGAGCTCGTTTCGCAGAATTTCCGGTGTCGGCATCGGTGTCTGCGCCAGCGTCGTTGGTCGTGAGCGGAAAATCACCGTTGTCTACAAGCGAAAATTCGAGGTGGATATAAAGAAAAATTACCTTACGACCAAGTAGGTATCAAACGTGCGACCCTTCTCCGGAGCGCGACGCTCTACGCACTCGGTCACGCCACAAGCGTTGTATCATTCCTTACGATGGGTCTCTTATATGCCCCGTTTCCCGTTAGTGATACGCACATGTCGGAGGTGCGTCTCGGAGGTGCTTCAGCGTGGAAGAGGCTGGACTGTTTCCCACGAGATGGCGCAAAGGGCCCAAGGCGCCTAGAGTGCCTCGATACGCGCTGGTGTCTACACGGTGATGACAGTCTCCGCCATATTGAATCACTCGAGCCCTGGGACTCAGTTGCGCTGGGTTTCGAACGATGCACGGGCACCAAACAGACCCCTGTACCTAGTAGCGTGTATTGAGGCACCCTAACGACGCTTAGTTGGGAGCGTATAGAGGGACCCTAGCAGCGCCGTGTTTCGCCTCCACGCATGCATGGTGCATGCAGTAGGACGCTCGCGCTTTCGCTTAAGGGCGTGGTCGCCTGTGCTTGCTCCTGTGCTCGAGAGCTTGTAGAAGTTCATTAACGCCATGTTCACACGTGTAGGGTTGATGCTGTGCTGTGTAGAAGCACCAGGCCAACTGCGGTGCCTTCTTCATCGACTAGTTTCGATGACGCATCGCCATTTTGTGCTTTGCCCAATACATTGCTGTAATTCACAATCTCAACTCCACGAGTAAGGACATACAATAAGAAGTGTGGTGTCATCACGATTACGTGGCTACAGGACTGGAGAATATGGCAAGCGAAAGAGCACAATGAGAAGGGCGCCACGCATCGCTACCGTCTTGAACTTAATGCACAAAAAATAATCAAGGCGAAGCTTAAGGGTCCCACAACTTTTTGAGAGCGAACCTAGTTCGACGTCCTTTCTGACGCTGGTGAATTTTCGCTACTCTACGCCCTACCGGCGGTTCTGGTTTACTAAATGGTGGATCGATTACATTTTGGGGGCTATAATTATGCTAGCGTCTCATACCTCGCTCCAGACTCACATGACCTTGCACGAGACATGCGATGGTGCGTAGATCTTGAAACACTAGGGCGTGACCATTACACGATTCTCATGCAACATCCCCGAATCAACGTGCCAACAAAAGTAAAATTACGAAAGCTAACGAAATGGCAACTCTTTTTTAAATACGCTTGGCGAAAATGATTTGAGTGCGTTTATGTCCTGTACCCATGACAGTGCTTCCTGTCTTAGAAAATGCACGGCCATTGAAGAAGGTCACTCCAGTGCATATGCAAGACATGAACGCTTCCGAGTAATTATACGACAAGCGAACGCCCCTTTCGACGTACTGTCAAGCTAAAACATTATAAAAAGAGCCACGGCACGTATGCCATCTGATGAACACAAGCAGAAGCTGGGTAAGAAGCAGCAGCGTGACCTGTGCACATTATTTACTCCATTTACACTGCTTTCGAAAATTGAGCATGTTATCCCGTTTTAAGTCATCGAGTATGCAGCGCACTCCTGTGAGAGCATAGCCGCATCTCTTGGAGTATTTGAGTTGGGCGTGGCTTATGAGCTTTTTCAGTGCTCAGGACACTTGGTGCGAATGCACCAGCCACTTCTCTGAAAAAGCAAATGCAGGATGCTTTGGCATTACCACACGCTCAAATGGACAGTACATATTCTCTACGACAGCTGCGTATCGCTTTATCTCACACCCGCATAAGGGCAGTGACTGGCCCTGACAGCCGATATTACAGCGCCTTGAAAGATAACGTGTGGATGGAAACATTTGATCTCTCTTGTTAGAAGATCGTTCACGTCGTGAGGCTATTGAAGCCCGGTAAACCACCATAATCCCTGGACTCAGAATGCCGAATCAAACTAACACTCTGCGTATCTGAAGTCTTCGAAAAATAACCACATGAGGCTGCAGTGCTCTACGGAGCGAAACGAATGTAATTGCGTTTGGTATCCATTTTCTTTAGCAGAATTGGAGTTGGTTACCATTTTACTTGCAGCCAGCTTCAATAAATCATCAAATCCGCAGAAAATGCGGATCGTTCTTATCGATTCTCTGTGGACACTTACGTGTATGAAAGCAAATGAATTAGCAGGTGCGACGGCGAAAACCGCTGAGGATTCTCCAGGAATGTGTTCTCATTCGTATGCCTCAATCCGGTATACGATGCGCCTTAGGAGGACAGCAGCGCTAACGGTGCACTGTTAACTCGTTCCCAGATAACAAAATATAATCCCCTAATCAGGAGTGTTAACTGGGCCTCTTTCCACGTGGCATCTGCATCCTCATGCATCGTCTCCGGCTTGGAACTCTTAGACAAAGCACAATTTATTAAATATTCTACATGCATAACCCAAAACATTCCAATGCGGCCACGACTACGAGAATGTGTGTCACCTGTAGTTTGGCTCACCAAGCATACCACGGAGATATGAATGGAACAACATCTACTTTTATTATATTCACTTCGAACCTTTTCGCTTGCATAAACGTTAGTTCCATGGCCACTAAGGATTTATCGCAAAGTATTAAAGGCTGTTCAAGCCTTCTTTGAAGAGACTGCTATTTGTGAGAACTGCTCGCTGACCTTCGTCTTGTGTGTACACTGTTTGCCATAGGTCAGACCCTAGCGGACTCCCTTAGAACAGCAATTTCGCGCCGATAGAGTGGAAGGCTTTATCGCTTTATTCGCTTCATACATTCATAAGGCACCTCATCGAAAATGCATAGCCGTCACCAGGCGATGGCAACAGCTGCTTAATTATTATTACATCAATAAAAAAAGATATTTTCATGGTGCCACACTGGTGATAGAGAAGACGGTCGCCACGTGATTAAACGAAACGCTGCAACGGGGCCCAGCATGCACTATAATCGTGTCCTGCGCAGAGCGATATCGCACGTCACACGGAATATGCACACGTTGGTCCCCGCAAAACAAACGAAAATGTGTGGGCGTGATATATACCTGTTATTACAAATTATGCGTTATTGTATACCTCTTGTATTTTTATATTTCATGCAGAGGAACGCCCTTTGGGATTGTTACTACTACTGCACTATCAGCACTGAATGGTTTTGGGGCTTGTACACCAGCAACGTCACATGTAACGTAAGTTCTGATTATTAGCTTCTGGTGAAACAAATGATGTACTAGCAATAATCGGCCATGCTTGAAGTTCCTTTGAATATCGTAAACCTTAGTTGCCTTGCAATAACATTTCACTGAAGAAATGAAGTGGCTGTATCGGAATCCTCCTCTAGTATTTTCGTCCTTGTACGTCTAGCAGACGGAAGCCCCTATATTTCTGTGGTCCTTGCGCTTCTCCCCTTCTTCACGCTTTTACTGCTGGCACTACTCTTAAATAAAACACCATTTTCTGGGCTACTGCTTTCTCCGTTATTATTGGCACCACCCATCGAGGTTATGCTCTTACCGGATGCCATCGGTTCACCTCTGGCAAGCTGAAAGTTGATATCATCAGTAAAGTACCACAAGTTGTGATGGAAATAGAAAACCGCCGTCTAGATCGCTAGGTATACACCTAAAGCAGAACATACAGGTTGCGAATGTTCGACTAACATGACGTGTAGGTGGCGGAACCGATAATTATATAAAGATAATAAATTTTATCGTCTGTTATAACGCGGAAAACTCCCGCAAAAATTGTTGCCGGGGTTTCACGAATAAGAAGCAAGCACACCAATGCGATAGAAACGCTTGTGGGAAACGTAAAAGTAAAAGAACTCCCTTATTGCCCACTTGCCACCAGATTTAGGAGTTAGGATTCGGGGTCTTGCCAAAAATTCATGCAAAGTGAGAGTAGTAGATACTATGCCTAGAGCAAATGTCGAGTGCGAGCGACAAGGGTAGAAAGCGTAGTATTCGGACAATATTGGTATGAATCTTAATACCTGCAACTCTGTCAAACAGGCATTTGAACTATCAGTGCACAGAGTTCTGCATTAATCAAACTGTGAGCGTTTTCGTGCGGGAAAATTTAGTAAACTGATATAAAATAACACTTGAGCTGAACAATGTCGCAAGAACGTTGATTTACTTTAGCAGGGATGCGGAAAACACCTCTATATTCTTGTCACTCTCTTCTTGTTCATATCCGAATTTAACCTTCTAGCGTCTGTCATTGCTGCCCTATAGCACCTCTTTCTTGTGAAGAAGCTCTGATTTCGTGCTTGTTATGCAGCCCTCTCCTATGCTTTCCAATCCTGAAGGGGATGCGTCTTTCTTTTTTACGACGGAGCAAACAGAAAAGGCTTACATTTTTCTAGCTAATGTTTCCTTCTGAGTTTCTATCCTATCCCCGACTATTCCGTGGGTTGCTGATATCCTGAAGAAGCAATACAGTTCGCCTCTTGACACCTTCATACATTTATTGAGCGGTACACTGTCTTTGTTAATGGGAGATAATGCCGTACAAGTATGCGAAAACTTATATACCTTGCAATTTAAGGCACTTATCAAAACTGTTACCTGAATAACCTTTACAAGATATTGATTTTACTAAAGACCTCAATTATAAGTGAAAACTATAGTTAATGCGCAAGAATTCTAATGAGTTTGTATGAAGTGTTTTCGGCGCAATGCTCTTACGCGGCTGTCCTAGCTTTGAGCGTCGAGGGTCGTCCCACTATGTGACAGTTAATGTGCAAAGCGAAGGGCATCGCCTAGCTGACGCTTCTCGAACTACGCTATGCCCTTCCATTACAAGGATGCGATGACAGCCCTACAAACCAGCAGCGAGAGGCATACAACGTAGCGCCCCTCAAGCCACGCAACGCAGTCCTTTTGCTGAGGCGGGCTGGTAACCAGCGAGGCGAGCAAAGTGAAATGTGTCCCAGCTCGAACTACTCGAGCCACGCGATCGAACCCTTTCTTTTCTCCAGGAATGTGCAAGCACATAATACAGATATACACAAGCATCATCTGCTATCTTTTGTTCTATTCATTTCTACTTTTGGCGTGGAGTAATGACATAGCTTCATTATCAACACTCTTCTGAGCTAGGAAAGACAAGCAAATAATTCGCACATCCGTAGCGCGATCTCGCCGGCCCTTTCGCGACAATGAGGAAAGCCCGTGGGAAAGCAGGCGCGGCTAGCCGAGGGAAATGTGTGTGAACGAGCATGCCCATAACACTCTAAAACGGGGTTGCCCAATGTATAGCCATATAATGTTACGTCCTGACGTGCGCGCCCGTCTCGCATAAGAGATAGCGCATCTTGGCTTTCTTTCTATGTCCGCAGATGGAAACTCAACGGCCACCTTTAAATCGTCTTGGATGGTGCTGTAATGGAACTTGTTTTGAAAAAATGCATTGTCAAGGATCAAAAAACTCTCTGATCTGAAAATCTCATTTTTCTACCTCCAGCAGCCTTAACATATTTGGTAAGAAAATTTTAACGAATAAATTGCTGCTGAAAGCGACACTGTTGTTTTCGTTGTTCACTGAAAAATAAATGTTCATTCAGGGGTCCACGCGCCTTTTTTCCACAGTGCGTGAACGAAGTCGACTAATTTTAATCCAGCGCGGTAGTGCCAGTGTGACAGAACCCGTATATAGATGGTACACTCGCTGCAGCACAAAATTCTTGCGACGAATTTTTTAGTATCGATGCTTACACTAAGATCGACACACACACACACACACACACACACATATATATATATATATATATATATATATATATATATATATATATATATCACGAAAGGGAAGGGGGTCAAGGGCTCGCTTAATTTGTTAGAAACAAGTTAATGAAACAACAAACATTGGAGCCTAGGTAAGCGTAGGAGAAGTTATTCGAATTCTTAATTATGATATTGTAATTTTGAGGTAAGTAGAAATGAATTAAAGTGGACGAAAAGACAAATCTGCCTTCGGTGGGAACCGAATCCTCGAATTTCGGTTATCGCGTCCGATGCTCTACCGCTGAGCTACGAAGGCGGTCGTCTCTCCGTCCACATTATTGGGTACTTATGTATATGGAATCGTGGGAGTGTTAGGCAGCGCCACTCGTAGCCATGGCGGCGAGTGTAGCACACTCCTACTGCAAGGAGGCGTCACGTAGAACGTGATCTTATGTCGAGGTGGCTGCTGCCCGATCAACCCTCATATTCTACCTAATGCACCAAGTCTGCCGCAACGAGACCCAAGCTATGAAATAACGAAAGGAAGGGGGTCAAGGACTCGCTTTATTTGTTAGAAACAAGTTCGGTTCCCACCAAAGGCAGGTTTGTCTTTTCGTCCATTTTAATTCATTTCTACTTACCTCAAAATTACAATATCATAATGACGAATTGGGATAACTTCTCCTATGCTTCCTTAGGCTTCAATGTTTGTTGTTTCATTAACTTGTTTCTAACAAATAAAGCGAGCCCTTCACCCCCTTCCTTTTCGTTATTTCATAGCTTGGCTCTCGTTGGGGCAGACTTGGTGCCTTAGGTAGCATAGGAGGGTTTATTGGGCAGCAGCCACCTCGATATAAGATCACGTGCTACGTGGTGCCTCCTCGCAGTAAGAGTGTGCTACAGTCGCCGCCATGGCTACGAGTGGCGCTGCCTAACACTCCCAGGATACCATATACATAAATATCCAATAACGTGGACGGATGGACGACCGCCTTCGTAGCTCAGCGGTAGAGTATCGGACGCGATATCTGAAGGTCGTGGGCTCGGTTCCCACCGAGGTAGGTTTGTCTTTTCATCCAGTTTAATTCCTCTTTACTTACGTCAACATTACAATATCATAATTAGGAATTGGAAAAACTTCCTCTATGCTTTCCTAGCTTCAAGGTTTGTTGTTTCATTAACTTGTTTCTGTATATATATATATATATATATATATATATATATATATATATATATATATATAACGAAAGGGAAGGGGGTCAAGGGCTCGTCTGTATTTGCTAGAAAGAAGTTAATGAAACGTATATATATATATATATATATATATATATATATGTGTGTGTGTGTGTGTGTGTGTGTGTGTATTGTGTGTATTGGGTATTAGGCTCCTTTACCACCTAGGTTTTTCATCGTTATCTATTGTTTCGGTTCTCATCTGGAGTGCCATCTGTGGCTTGGGGTCAGCCGTGCTCCGTCGCCTCAAGGCTTAAACAACAGGCATTATGGCCTCAGCCTCAGAAATGGTGGAGGGTGCGGTCTTCGGTCCTCCGTCCTCTCCGTCCCCGGTACCTCGTGGAGCTTCGATCCCGTCAGCTGCCCGCGTCATGTCGCAGCCAACGGACACTACTTCTACACACCCATCGCGGCTCAGACAGCTGCCGCTCCTCCTTGTTGCAAGCGGCCACCAGAATGACCCCCGCTTGGTCGCTGGACTTCGCGGTGAAGGCGTGGAGGATTGGCTTGACGGCTAGGACCAAGTAAGCGCAGCCAACCGCTGGGACGAACGGCTTAAGCTAAGCCTGCTGGAGAATAAATAACAATGTCATTTTGCGTGATGCATGAGCTGCCCAGTTTTCGCTGTAATTGTTGAACAGGCTTTTTTTCTTGCAATAGGCTACTTTTGGTTGTGTGTGAGTCGTTGGAGATGTAAGTGACCTAGAGAGGGGAAAACTGATATTCAAAAGAAGCCGGCATGAAGATGCATTTCACCGACAATTTCAATAAACAAAACACGTCATATAGTGGCCTTCTGATCATGCCAAGGTTGATGTGGGTAGCTTTGACTGTGGTGTAGTCTGATAAATAGTGCGTGGTGCTTATGGAAATTTTGCGCCACCAGATACACTGGTGTGGATTCACTTAGTCAAAACTGGCAGTAAACAGTTCAAAGACATTTGTGTTGAGCGCCAGAAACACCGGACAAGAACTCTTCGCTCTTGGCAGGGCTGCACATTGTATGTATTTGGTAGTGAGAATTGCCGCTTTACTGGAGGCAAAGAAACACTAGTAATAGCATTCTTAGCGAAGTACTTCCTGTCCCATAGTGCGAAAGCTTAAGGCGTGTGCCCACCCCGTGTAACCTGAACTTCTGCAGCCACACTTACTATAATATATACAACTCCGAACAATGCCTTGTTGTAAGATAAATTGCGATCATTTAAATTCACTTTTCCTAACAAATTAAGGTAAACGATGTAAACTACTATTTTCTGTCGATTACCCTACTATTTGGTATATGAAGTTATTGCGAAGACAAAAATTCTGGAGGACATGAAAGCAGTCAGCTTTCCAGCTAATATTCTCACAGAACATGTATTCAATAAGCAACTTTTGTATACGAGCTACGCAAAAAAAATTTTGTCGTCTACACGCATAGCAAGTAATCATGAATTTTTGCTATGTTACTGGCAAAATTTAATGCAGTGAAAGTGCTCTGAAACATGGTTTGTCGGCTGTGAATGAGGTTGTCGTCCGTATATCAATGCACAAGTTGACGTGTAGTTCAAAACGTTTTTGAACTACACACCAAAAAGCTAGCAAGGTAATCTCTTACCATTTTGCTAAAATTCCGTCAGATTCTTTTAACTTAAAGCTCTCGATGGAAGTGTTTGTAAAATCTATTGTCATCCAACGTAGCGATAGAAAAGCCCACAAATCACTGGGTTATGTTATAGTGGGTTGATCGCTTGAGCACCAAAGAGGAAGTCTGATTAAACGTTTCCACCTTTACGTTGTATTGTTCTGAAGGAATGAGTGGAAGGGAAGAAAGTGCGCGCGGAAATGGCGGAGACTGGGCATTTCATAGAAGTGTGCGCGCACGTAATTTTATGACGATGATCACTTCTTCTGAACTATTCGGTACCGAACCTCCAGCCTGGCCAGCTTCGCTGCTCAAAAATGACGCATAAAACTGACAAAGCGATCATTTTCAATATAATTCTGAAACGTTTCCAGAATCCACAGCACGGGTGGGTCGCCCGTGTGAAGAAGTTGTTGAATGCACCACAATGCACACATGTTGAAACAATATTGTTACGAGGAAAGACGCAAGAGGCGAAGCTATGTACAGATGTATTAGAAAGGAACGCTGAGGCGCTTGGCCATGAACAAGCAGCCCGAGCAAGCCTCGCTAAAAACGTCCTCCTCGTCGTCTTTCTCTCTTCGCCTCTTGACGGTCGGTGGCACGGGTCCGTAGCACTACACCCCGGCGTCAAAAGCGCCGTCCCGGCGTGTGGACGATCATTGCT
>JABSTT010002519.1:0-41389 GCA_013339685.2 Hyalomma asiaticum | reverse complement strand
CAGTGAGCTGTTAGGAAAGCAGGATAGTGACTCTCAATCTAGTATCCGAGAATTGAAAACCACTCTAATAGTGTATATAAAGAGCTTTCGTATTAAGCACCTAACGTGGTACAGACAAGTCATTTCGGAGTAAAACAATACCGCTTTCAGCAAGAAAGGCAGTCTGATATTCCGAGATACGAACAACCACTTCCTTGAAGCGAAAGAAGGCTTATCAAAATAATAAATATCTAGGCCAATATTTTTATGAATATGCGTTTTCTGCTGCATTACACAAATCAATTATAAATTTTCGAATATATCGAAGGATCTTAAAATGCAACCATAATTAGGTGACGCATAACGTCACTCCCAGTCTCACTTTCCTAGCTATGTGAAAGAAACCCTTGACTACGACCGCGCGATGCATGGGAAAGGGAAAAAAAGCATTACCACGTTCAGCGAGGCTACCAAACACTAGAAGATGCAAACATTTCATCAACCACCACACCCATTATTATTTCTGGGATTTTACGTCACACATTCAGGGCATGATTATGAGAGACGCCGTGGGGAAGGGCTCGGGATATTTCGAACACCAGGACTCCACTTACATCGCACAGTACACGGGTCTCAATATTTCGGCTATATCGAAATGCAGCAGCCGCTACCGGGATTCCACCTCGCGATCTTCCGGTCAGCAGCCGAGTGCCACAGCCACTATACCACTTTGGCGGGGCCACTACGACAAGGAAAACAAACCACAACACAGGCAATTCAATGGAGACAACTACGAACTTAACCATATAAGAGCTTAATGCGTGCACGCTATATACCCATACATTTTCACAGCCATGTTTCAACGCCGGCTGAATTCTCTGCCTTTCAATAAAGCGCTCCCTCTCTCTCCTCTCACAAACTCAAGATATGTAACATTAGAGCAATGTAACCACACATGCTACAGAAATTCGAATGTCTTATAAGAAAATAACGACAGCACTAGTTCCAGCGAGAGCCTGTGCGCAAAATGGCTGATCGCGCTGCTCCGCTTGGTCCTGAGCGACCAAAACTGGGTAGTCCTGCCAGCTGAGGAAGCCGTCGAAAGGCAATTTATGGCCATGACCTTGGATGCTGGCCCGACCCTCTAATTCGCCGGAAACAGATTAGCTTTGATTCGAAAAAAAAAGTTGCGTCATTCACTCACACTTAAGACACGAACGGGAGGTATCGTATCGGATACATTAATTGCGGTGGAATACTTTAACTGTTGCTCCGATTCTTGATTACGGAGTGTGTTACATCACAATACAAATTCCATGAATATTTGGCCAGTGAATGTAATGGGGAATACGAACGTGTGGATCACGCGGTATGGGCTGGCTGTGGTTGCAAGGCATCCTTTGCGACTAATAGTAATCGATCGGGTATTACGTGCCAAAACCAGTTATAATTGGGAAGCATGTCCCAAAATGGCGGGCTACGGAGTATTTGTCACCACCTGGGCTTCCTTAACGGGCACTTAATCCTAAGTACTCGAATGTTTTTTGCATTACTACCTATCGAAATGTCTTGACCCTGAGTCCTGCTTACTTACCCAGACTGACCATAAACCACGTGTTTGACGTTCTTTAGTCGTAGTAGCCCTTTTGGAAGAAAAATCTGCCACTAATTAACTAATAACTAACTAACTATCTAACTAACTAACTAACCAATTAACCCATCATAATGTGGCTGCCGTGGCCGGTTGGATCCGGGGACCCCAAGCATGAGAAGCCCACAGCTAGCCGTGAAGATACCACGCCGGGTGCATTCCTTTACTACTTGTACGGTTGTTTCTAGATTTCAGATCGTATGAATACACGACATGTGCGTTTGTCTGGTAATGTCTTTGAAAAGTGTAACGTTGTATGTTTTAGAGAATAAGTATTGTGAGCACTTTTAACGTACTTCATCGTTCTCATCTGTACATAACCATCATCATCCCTGTTCCTCTTCTTCTTCGTGCATTGATGCTTGGAGTGCCTGCAGAATAAACGTGTCTGCTGGCGTTGTCTGGTCCGGTCTTCCTCGGTCTTCCAGTATGTCGGAAATTAGCGCTCTCGTCACTTCCGTGTGATATTCCAAACTTTTACAGTGATGTAACTCGACTAAAATCTTCCTTATTGTGATCCTACACGACACAGTAGACGGAAATTTGCACCCAGGGGTATACCTGCCCGACCATGGCTGCAGGCTTCATCGGTAAGAAATGGCTGTTAGCATCTTTGAAAAGCGCACAACCTAAACAAGCTATGAAGAAGACGTTAAAGAAGCGGTGAAAGTAAAGTGAGCGAGAGCAATTCACTACGGATTGAAGAATGCGCAGCAGCGAGCATGCAACGATAGCGCTGCATTCCCTTTGCTCGCTGCCTTTATAAGTCTAGTGTTTCTTTTTCTTGTTTGCTTTTTTTATGAGCTACGTTAGGCAAAGTTGTATTTGAATAATGTTATTGTCTTATGCCTCTTGGGTCTGTCTCTGCAAAGGACAGCATTTTTATAAAACTGGATTGCATTTGTATACTTCTATAGGTTTATTGTAAGATGTATTGCTGAATGTCTTGATACATTATTTATCGCTGTTGTGATGCGAATGAGGGTGTCTGCGACTTCTTCAAGCTAAATGACAGATATGCTGGGGCTGCCTGGTTGTACCATTACGCTGTATTGATGAGGAAAGAAACGTCATTTTCAGTGTCAGCGCAAAGGAGCTCGTGTCCCTCAAGATCTTTCGGCGGCGCTGGCTTCCGGGACGGCAAAGATCAGCAGCATCCCCTATAGGCTGTTTTCACGGGGCGAGCAGGAGCGGTCTGGCAACCCGCGCGCCCGCACCTTCCTCCTCTACTGCTGTGTGGCGGACGGCTTGGAACGCGCCCTGATGCTTGAGCGTGTGCTTTGCCGAACGATTTGTGCGTGTTGTATGGCAAACTGCGGGGTTTGTTTTTCTGTTTTAATGTAATGTCACTGAGCACAAAGACATGAGGAAGCCACTATGCAGTTTTCCGTTGTGCTAACAACTACAGAAAAAAGAAGCTATTGTCGGAAGAATTGTGCGACGTGCATCACCAGACGCGGAATGTTTGCGGCTGTGGAATCTTCAAGCTGTATCGTTTTCAGCTTCACGAGGAGCAACGACGTGCATGGCCAAAGTGGCGCAACGAAACCAACACCGACGCTGAACCTCGACTATGAACGTAGCCTACAGTTATTCGAGCGAGGTTATTTCTCACATAAATTACCCATGGCGATAACTATATCTATTGCAGGCCAAAGTAGCAGGGCGGCAAATAGATAAGAAAGGGTATGTGCGAAAGAAGCGGAAGGTATGTCACTGAATATTAATGTATCATCGTAACACATGGGTCTTTCCATCGTGATCGACCACTATTCGGATTGAATTTCGCGGCAGTGATCAGCTTCTTTTCGCAATCCTGTGACACATCCTGCTCACCCTGTCACACCTGTAAGACCACGCTGTCCATTGGAAAATACTTCGCCTAATTTTGAGCGGGTTTTTTTTCGACGCAGTTGAAATTACGCTAAGCTAGACTTGATAGAAAAGTGCTCGTGGCAGATGTTGGCAATTGCGCAAGCTGCTTTGTGCTTATCCTTTATTACTAGATTATGTGAAATAGAGTTAAGGCAATTCATTCAAAGTTTGATAGAACGTTTTCATGTATATCATGTAACACACAATTCACTTCCGAGGCTGAACGTTGGCTCCAGCACGGGCGCGCTGTCTGCCTCACAGGCAGCAGACACTCCAGCCATGCTCAGTCTTCAGTTTGGTAAGCTTTTGGTAAAAAGTTGGTCGCGGCGCAAGGTCACTTCAACCACAATCCTTAAAATGCATCCCCTACGGACTTGATTTAGCAGTTCGCGAAAGCCAACCTTGACGTCTGCTTCCTTTGTTTCCCTCATTGCTGCGTCTCTAGTTTCCTTTCTCGTAGCACAAAAGCTAGTCGTAGGTAATCCCTGTCACTGCACGCAAAGAAAGAAGAAGAAGCACGCCGAAACCGCGCGAGAGACGTAGCCGAAACAGATCTCTGCGCGCCCACGCACAAGCGCAAGCATAGGCGATGGAAAGCGTAAACAAACCATGAGAGAACGCTGAAAAGGAGAAACGCAGGAAAAGATTCATTGTATCCCCGGAGAGCGCACTCAATCGTCAAGAATGTGCGGACGCATGTGCGCGTTTTGCAAACAAACAGTGCCGGCGCCGATCGTTTGCGACTTGTTCGCGGTAGATCGCGCGCCGAGAGGTAGATCTCGCGCCGGGAGCGAGCGACACCACAGAACCCCTAGTGGTCTCCACTCAAGCTCAGAGGACGCGCCGCCTTGGCTTCGTTCATAACGAAGTGCACTCCGCTGTCGAAGAAACAGAGATCGCGCGCCGGGAGCGAGCGACATCGCAGTGCCCCTAGCGGTCTCCACTCAAACCCAGAGCACGTGTCGCCTTGTCTTCATTCTTAACGAGGTGCACTCCGCTGCCGAAGAGAGAGATCGCGCGCCGGGAGCGAGCGACACCGGAGCGCCCCTAGCGGTCTCCACTCCAACCCAGAGAACGCGCTGGGATCGAGCGCTGCTACCGCAGCGCCTCTAGTGGGCGCTCTAAGTACTACGTCACGCCGACGGGGGGACAAAGCTCGACCCTAAGGAGCTTCGCACTCTAAAACACGCCTCGAAATTACGGGTTCTAAACTTGCGGTAAGCTTCATATCGCAAATTCTTACTTTTGGTGCCTCGGTACTGGGCTTCAGTCACAGGGACATCTTTGATGCAGTGTACAATTTTATTGAAAGATGAAAGCGGATTTGTTCCTAATTATTTACGTAACACAGTTGATAATGTTATTATAAAGGTTATGATTGTACCAAAAACCTAGTATAGCTGCGTCACTTGAAGTTGGTAGGGCACTTAATCTCTTCAACATTAGCAAACATAATTAATATCATATTTGAAATACGGATTTTTTGTCTATATAAGAACACAAAAGTCATACCCATTTTCTAGAAAGGATAGAAGTCTAATATTTCTAATTACCGACCTATTTCTATCTTAAGCTTGCTTAGCAAAAGAATTGGGAAGTTATTTCTTTCTCGATTGAATAATTATTTGACAAAATTCAGTCATTTGACAAATTCCCAATATGGTTTTCGTTCAGGCAGTTCAATTGGCTTGGCGGTTGTCTCACTAACAGACTACATCAAGAATTTCATTGACAAAGGACCTGTTGTTGGCTCTGTTTTTTGTGATTTCACCAAAGCTTTTGACACCAGTAATCATGATTACTTAAAAATCTAGAAACCTACGGAATAACAAGTCCGACGTTAACTTTCTTGAAAAACTACTTGTCGAACAGAAAAAGAACAGTTAATTTATCCACCACATCTACAGACATTAAAAGGATTAATCAAGGGATTCCGAACGGCTGCATTTTCGGACCATTACTATTCATAATTTACATTAATGACAATCCAGAACACGTTTCACCCTCATAATGCACGTTATATGCTCATGATAGAACTAATAAGGCGCCGGCTACTCTTTTGCTCCTGGGTTGATCCGTTCAACATGTACGGTTGCGGAGCAGTATGCGAAGCAATCTAGCATAATCACAATAACAGTGGTTCCGTCAAAACACTAATGAAAAAAAAACGCATTCACAAGGTATACGTGTATAAGTTCAAACACATGGGAGTACTTTCTAGCAAAAGTCTCTAATAAATAAATAAGAATGTCAATGGCACAAAAACGGCCATAGTCAATCAGAGTCACGTGGTCCATGTAACGGAATCACAAGCCATTGTATAACATAACAGTACAGTACCTTGTTAAATAATCGTAGAAATCTCAAAATCACATGATGTGATAACCGAACAAAACCAAACTCGTTGTTTTGCCTTTCCTCCAAAATAATACTGCCATTTTCCCCTCAGGTTTCCCTCGACTTGGACTTCATCGCCACTAGTGATTGTGTATCATTTCGTGGCATCTATTTTGATCAGTAACTAAAATTTCGTAATCATATATCACAAATTTGGATCAAAGTTTCATTTGGCATTAGAACACTCATCAAGGCTAGTCCTTTTCTGTCAACTCATGCTCTCCTTTCCCTTTAATAACCGTTTATTCGTAGTCATATCAATTATGGTATTGCTGCTTACAGTAACTCGTACCAGTGGAATTTACATTCCCTTCTACATATTCAAAACCAAGCTGTGCGCATTATATCGAACTTCAACGAAGGGATAATAGTCATACATTGCGTTTCCCTATCGGAAAAAACAGCGTGTCCCAGTGCATTTTTGCGCACTGGGCGACACTTGGGACGCTATTTTTCGCTGTAAAGCCGCTGCGACGCGCTGGGACGCACGGGGCGACACTGCGTTTTCACTGTACGCACTGGTAGACACTGTATTTTCGCTGGTACGCACTGCGCGACACTGCATTTTCGCTGTGGCGCACTGGGCGGCACTGCGTTTTCGCTGTCGCGCACTGAGTTTTCACTGTCACACTGACTTTATCGCTGCACACTGGGACAGCGTGCAGTGAAAGTGTGCAGTAGCACTGTACAGCTGGGCCAGCGTATATGCACATGCACTTGCTAGTGCTGCGGTTAATTAAGCGCCGATAAACAGGGATATTATTATATGCGCTGCAACAATTTGGCGACAAACTAATAGGCATGAGTGCTGCATCATTGAGGAGAAATATGTATCGGTCGCACAGCGAGAATATCAGCGGCCATCGAATTCAACCCTTCTTGTGTACTTGTCCTATATTTCCAGCCAAGATATTAGGAGATGCGTCGTCGCAGAGGAGGCGACACTCGCTTATAACTCGATATGTATAGTTATCCGATCCGCACGATCAGTCCTACGCAATACACGTCCGTACGTGTACCTGTCGTCGCATTGCGACCGTGCGCACGTATTGGCTCAACTGGACACGCGAAGCTGGATCTTTCGAACAATCCAGCGGCGCGTGTTCAGCCGAGCTGTCGTCACCAAGTCTTATATCACCTTCCTGACACTTGTGCACCATCGAGCGCGATCATAAGCGAGTCGGCGAACGACGTGCGTTTTGACGGCAAGTGCGTTTTGACGGCGTACTGCGGCCAAGCACGCGGCGTAGCTGGAGGCAGCTAGGCGCGCTACAACGCTGAATATTTTGTGCACGTCGTGCATATCTGCTTCACGTGTACGATATATATATGGAAGCAGATGTGCACAAAGCCTCCTGCCCACCTACGTGTTCTCGATGCCGGTAGCGGCGGCCGGAGCTGTCGGAACGTCGCGCTATCTCGATCGGCGCGCTCGGGTCGAGAGTGGCCAGAGTGACGCACGCTCATCGCTTCGCCCACGCGGGACACCTTTGCCTGCGTTAATTGTGGGTCCCACAGCCGCTCCGCCTTTTAGGCGTTGTGCGCTTAGGAGTTTGACCAGCGTTACATATATATGCAACCTGGCATTTTATGCAGATATGTATGTATATACATATGACCAAAACAATTATCTTCGCGTGCCTCAACTCCTGTAATGAAATGCTTCAGTGCTGCTTCTATGTTGCGGACGTCCACACTAAGTGTATATGCCAGCACTAATTAGGGACGTTTATTTGAAGTTGATGAATGAATATTATATTTATCTCAACATATTAAATAGCTTTAAAGCGATCATACAACACATGTATTCTCTCTTCATTACGGTAATCAAGCTTTCAGTCATTTGAAGTGCAGTACCCTGTAAATGGCATATCGTAAAATAGCTAAATAAAATAACTAACCAGATACACAGCCAAAAACAAAAAAAAAAGCAGCATTTCCAAAATATACCATCTCTATTATGTTAATCAGCAATGGTTTGAAAGCACGCACAAACAAGGCACAACAAAACAAACACATGTGTAAGACAAAGGTCACTACATAAGAGAGTACCTAAAAGAAGGGCGCAAGAGACAAGGGGCCAGGAGAGGTCAGCGATGCAAGCACTTTTTGTGCCCTGTTTTCAACCTATATCGTGGTTATCCAACCCACTCAGTATTCAATTCCTTTGAAGAGGCACTGCAACAGTTCTTTAACATAAGCTGAAAACGGTGCCGATCAGTCATGAAAGCTCCTGTGAGCACGAGCCAATTATTATTGCACTGCTCACACCAGGGAATCTGTAATTTGGTTTCAAAAACAGCTGGGAAGCATCTGCTTTTCTGTCAACGAATGGCGTCACTGGGGGCACAGAATACATTGCTTGATTTTTTCAGTGGTCATTAAAACAGCTCGCTTCACCAGGCACCATATACCTTGACCCCGACCCCACGCCTTTCCCTTTGTACTGGTCATCATTTACAAGTAACCCTAACCCGTCCACTCAGCCCCGCTATGACCTTCTCCGCGTCTTTCTTTTGCCAGTCCTCGACTAACTGGAACAACCTGCCCCGTCATATTGCTGAAATCACCTGCCCATCAACATTTGTTGAAATGCTTAAACACTAACAAAACGATAACTCGGGCAAGTTGGTATCGGTTCATACTGAAGTATAACAGCACACCACGGCTAGGCAACCAGACTGACAAGCAAAGAAACGACACACACAAGTGCTGACTCGCAACCGAACATTTCATTGAACATAACACAAGAATATAACACGCAAGTGCATACGACATCAGTTGCCACTGCTGTTTTGCCAACGTAACATAAGGTTAAGAAAACACGTGCTGCGGAAATGCAAATTTCTTGTCACACAAGTCAACTGAAGCTGGGCTGGCATTTTTCTTTTTCTCTAACAATAATGCTACTCCTTCACCACCTCTCTGCTAATCTGCTGCTTATGCTTGTACATTATCTCAGTGCTCGAAAAAATAGAACCACATGATTTGCAGTGCATTGCAAGATTTGCAGTGGCCAACTTTTTTAAAGAAGCATTATGTTCTTTTAGTCTAGCATTAATGCAAGATCCAGTTTGCCCAATACACAAATCACCACATGACAATGGAACACTGTCACAACATCTCGTTCGCACTTATTCTTATACTTTTAAGACTTCTTCCCGTGCTTGATACCACATGTGTTCTGCTGTGAAAAGTTTTCATTAACAAGACGGCACAGCTTGATAAGTTTATTCTTGCTGGAAAACACAATATTGACCACATACCTATTCCCAACATTCATAACCCCATTTGCATGGTGTTTTTTTTTAAATGCATAATGCTTCTTAAAATTATTTCGCCTTTGCTAATCTTGTAATGCATTGCAAATCATGTGGCTGTTCTCCCATTTTTTTGAGCACTAAAATAGTGTACAAGCATGTGCAGCAGACTAGCAGAGAGGTGGTAGAGGTGTATCCTATTGTTAAAGAAAAAGAAAAATGTATCAGCCAAGCTTCAGTTGATTTGTGTGACAAGGAATGTGTCTTTCTACAGTGAGTGTTTTCTACACCTAATCTTACATTGACAAAACAGCCGCAAGAATCCATGTCATGTGCACTTTCATGTTGCTTATATTTATGTGTTATGTCTAGTAAAATGTTCAATTGCGAGTGAGCACTCGTTGCGTGCATTGTTTCTTTACCTGTCAGTACAGTTGTCTAGTAGTGGTTCGTTGTTATACTTCAGCTTAACTAATTACATTTGTGTAGACATGTGGCGACTAATTACGAACTTTACCATTATAACCCTACCCCTTATGTAATACCCCCAAGAAGGGGTCTCAGGAAATAAGTTATGTGAAGTGAAAGATGTGCAAATTTTCTTTTTTTGTTCAATTCATTACGAACAAATAAAGCATAGATAATCCTTCTGCTAGCATGAAATCAGACAATGCTATTTCTTCCTCAAGCAGCTTTCATTATCAGTCAGTGTCCTCAGTGACGCCATTTGTTGAAAGAGAAGCGGGCACTATCAGCCGTACTATTTGAAACCATCGCAAATTCTCTGGTGCGTGCAGTGCAATGAGATTTGGCTCACATCTTTACAGGAGGAGCCTGCGCAACTGATTGGTACCATTTTCTGAATTTGTTCAGAAAGTGTTGCAGGGCCCCATTAAAAAAATAGTTTTCTTTATCTGTTGGACTTGCACACATGCAAAGTGTGTGACAGACTGCTGTGTGACACATGACAGACTTCTGCATTCTGTCCTTCGAACGTTCATCAACTCCAACCCATGTCCCCTGATCAGTGATGCAATAAATGAAACGATATAACAAACCCCCAATAGCACCTTTACTAAGACCAACTAGCTCTATCATGTGACAGTGCTAGCTGATGCATTTAAAACTTCTGACCACGAACACAGTAGCCCAGCAAATGACAATATCTTTGTTTCTTATTTCATTATTGCATGTTTCCTAACAATGACAAACAATAAATTATCCGACCTTATCCTTTTCAATCTCATGCATAAGTACGGCATATATTATAATCATGTGGCTGCAAATGTTTTGTCATTTCTTTTTGTAGAACCTTTTAAGTTAAAAAATATTGCTGCTCTGTTTTAAAAACTGAAGTGCAGATCTGCCACACCTTTTTGCTACTTGGCTAACCACGGAAAGAGGTAAAGTCTCAACATAAGATGCAAGATTTTTGCACCATTCTTTAGTCCACTGTTTTAGGCATGAAAAAGCTTGTTAAGAAACCCCATTTGAACTACCCCAGTAGCAGGAATATTACCAGTCATAGTTAATACCAATACAGACTAAGGCATGAAGCACCAATGTAAAAAATAAGCAGCAACAGCAACACACAGTGCTATGAAATATATACTGGGTGTTCAAAATGAGTACACAATGTTGGCTTCCAACAGAAAAGAATATCTTCAGCAAAAATAAGCATCTTAGCCAAGTGTTGGGAAATAGTTCTTTTTCTTATGGTTTATTTCCACAATTAATGAATCTGCCATGTGCAGCAATAATCAATTCAATTCAGCTTCAGAATTGGCTGCATGTATGGATCAGATGGGTCCTAGAGACATTGGCCATTGAGCCAGGAATGGTGGCTTTCAGCGAGTCTTTTCTATTACGCGGCTCTTTGCTGGCCATTCTTGCAACGGCGCACCAGACATAGCAACGAGTAGATTTTAATCTGGAGAACTGGGAGGCCACTAGTTAAAGTTGTCAACCATTCACCCCTGGGTGATGCAGGCGGTGTGAGCAGAAGTCGAATTTTGCTGAAAGACAAAGATCTTTTATTGTTGGTGTCATCTTTTATGCCCTTATGTACAGAAGTGTGTGTGCTACAAATGTCACGTATCACACACTTTATAGAATATGTCCCATTTTGCTCTGAAAATACGCAACTACTGAAAAGTGTTCAAAGTGATATTTGCAAAAAGGGCTTAATAATTACAAACTGTTTCACCAGACAGTGGTTACAAGATTTGACAGATGTGAAATGCGAAAGGAGGCCATATTCGCCAATTGTGGAGGTTAGTGTTATACACGATGAGAGGGGAGAAAAAGGAATTATCAGGGCACTAACATATACAGCCAGTATAGCAGTAAGCCAGAGGTAGAGAGAAGCAGCTGAAACAAATGTAAAAACATAAACAGTCCAGAATGTGCAAACATGTCAGTACGTACAAATGTACATACTATAAATGCACAATGTACGCACATTTATATGCAAGGAGAGATGAAATATGCTAAAGAAAAACTACATGCAATGCACATAAAAATGATGCATTGTGCCACCATGAATAACTCTGAAAGGCATAATTGGTAAGAAAAACGCAGTAATTACACACAGTATTAAAGAATATTTTTTAGTGTCGCTTTTTTTTTCAAATTGCTCATGACTAAGTCCGGTCAAACAGGCAATGAAAATTTATAATGATGAATTTAGTGTGCCCACGTTATCCTCGCAAACTTATGAAATTGATCCTGGACTCCTTCCTGTATTTGGTATTTTGAAGAAAAATTTCTCGACTATGCCTTCGTACTGTCGTCACGCTTTGATAATCGGTATAAAGTTTTCATTCCGTTCTGCCAACAAATAAGCAAAGCATGCGCAAATTTAGTTTCACATTAACTGATATTACTTGTTTATGGCTTCACAAGCTCCGATCACGAGCTCTGATCGAAGTAACGATTTGTGATTTGCGCTCGCGTGAACGGGAATGCATCGAACCTAATGCTTCCTCTGCACGTAGCGGCACGAAAACTATCTATTCCGGCCCTTGCCTCAAGCACAAAAATGGCAGGGAAAGTCCCATTCGACGCAAAGTGATTGTACAGAGTAAAATAGCAGCATTTTAAATGTGTATTATTCATTCACTCATGCAAGCGCGAGTACTGGCAGGCCTGGGAGCCTGTGAACACAGTTTCCAACGCCGACGAAGGTTCGAACAAATTTTGCACGTAAATGCTATAAGTGAAACTCAATGTTCATCTATGAATGCATAAGAGGCTCACGACGCGTTCATCTTAGTTTTATACCACTTTCGTTAGACTACTAAATACTAGCGCCCTCTGCTGTGATCACACCTTCGGCGCCGCGGCAGGCCTCGTTAGTGATAGAGGCTATCGCTGTCCGCGTGCGTGATTGTGTTGTATGCCTCGTGTGTATTTTTTGACGTGCGTGTGTGTATACGTGTTTCTCACCGTGCGTTACGTCATGTGTGCCTGCGTGAAATACATTCAAGACCACGAACGCGCGGTGCTTCCGACAACGCTTACCAAAGGCTTTAATCCAGCGAGCGCGAAAGCTCTACCCAAGAACGCAGTTTTCTCTGAAGACGGCTCCTAGGAAGACTTCTATCCGCCGAATGCGACTGCGCTCGCAGGTGAGCGAAAAATCAATACAACCAGTCACCGCATGCTTCGATATTTTGCTTGACCTTTGTGATTTCATTTTACCACCTCATTTCGCAATCTCAACGAGTGAAAAGATCGATGTGTAGGCGCTTCAAGTGCTGAACGCATCCTTCTTTTAGGAATGGCTGGCGCACGCAGCTAGACCTTTTTTTTTCAGCAGTTCTACGCGTTCTCTCAGCTAATCGGTCGTGGTAGCGAAGCGTTTTCACAAGCATGCTTTACATGTGCTTCGCACACATCTGTAACAGGTTGGTGCCATTAAACCGCGTTCATTTCGCCGAAATGCAATTGCACCTGATGTATAATACAGAATGGTGGCTTGCTGGTCTAGCTGCCTCATTGCACCTTATTTACCAGCGAAAAAAAAAAGCGACAGCCGTTGCGTCCCGTTCATAGATTTTTCGCGCTGCTAAATTCCTAGAAATTTGCGGGCCTCGTAGCTGTGACGGTTCAGTCCAGCTAGTTCTGCAGCATGTGTAAGCCGCGAAGTGTGAATTCTGAAAAGTTCAGATTTAAGTGCACGTTACAGAAAACAGATAATTAATTACTGTGGCATCTTAAAGTCTCAATGTGTTGTTACTGAATGTCGTTCACAACTACCAATCGACGTTATTTACTGTGGCATCCTCAGCGTCAGTGTTGTTACTGGGCGTTAAGCTCGTAAGGGATAGGGTTCGGTTGCGCTTACTGATCTACAAATACACGACACAGTTCTGTCTTCTTGTCTGTGTTCGTATTCCTTTCTATGTATTCTGTTAATGGACGTTAAATGCCGTAATTTACTATCTAGTAATGGAATCGATTATGCTTATTGAAGCTCATTCACATGCTTGCTTATGTGTGCTGTGTTTTTATTACATACATTTTAAAGCATTCCCCACTCTCACTGGTACAGCTTCTCGCCACCTTCCGAAAATCAAGATCTTTGGTTCCAAGGCTGATGCTCGGCAAGGTTTCAAAAAACAGCTCGGCAGGAATTCCTACGAAAAAAGTAAGCTTTCTTGACGCTTGATCATGATGCTTGGGGCAAAAAGGTTCAAATGGTTGCCTGACTAGGCCTATAACTCTGTGTTGGCGCTTATTGTCTTAATACGAGCAGAAAAATGGACCAAGTATACATACAGTGTTACACATGTAAAGTATACATGGACAAGGAAGCCTACTGCGGTGGTCACTCAAAATGGACAGAACGGGACTTACTGCAAGTCTAACTCCCAAGAGTAACTTGGAATCCAGTGGCCGTTATCAAGTCTAGTACCATAAGCGATAAAGAAAAATTGTAGGCCAATCCAACCTGTGCAGACAGTTGGTCTATGAAGCTATCGAGAGCAACGTACAAGCTGTTTAACCATTTACTATGTGAAATGAGATGAGACTTGTGAATGCAATTTAGAACACCTTTATAATATTGGCCGCGCCTATAGCACCGGCAGCCGGCAAAACAGACCAGCAGAACAGTTGCCGGCAGTTTATCCCTGCGGGCGCATTTCCTGTTATAGCTATTTTAACCGTGTCCGTAGTTCGCCCGTGTCACTGGAGGGCCCGTTGACATAAGTTGCCGCTTCGCGGTGCGCCTTCGGCGCTCTCACTATTTTGCTTGTGTCACTACTGCCAGAGCCAGGAGCGTCAGCGACGGGCGCTAGCGCGCCCGCCGCTGACACCAGCGCGATTCTGTTTTAAAATAACATTACGGCTCCTTCGGAGCAGTTGTGTTAGCGTTAATAGTTCTTACAAAAAAAAAGTGAAACACCGAAAGAAAAAAAAATTTCACGAAGGCTGCGATTCGAACCATGGTCCTCCAAACCACCAGCCAGCGCGGCACCCTAACCCACTACGCTACCCAACCTTTTTTTTTTCTTTATTGCCTTCTTGAACAAAGTGCAGACGCAATCAAAAGCGCACACGCATACACTATTTACGCACTGGTCTGACCATCTCTAAAGCTTTTTCATATCTTTCAAAACATCAAGGATAGTAACCCAGTGTGGTGGTTCAGGCTGGGCTCTATAAATCTCACTAATTTGTCCAACGCTCTCAATGAAGGTTTCCCTCGAGGATTTTACATGAACATCTGCATGCCGCACCTGCATTCTCGTTTTCCACAAAGCATGAAGACCCAGGACCATGATCATATCGCATGGCTCTTCTACTGGTAAAAACCTTATGCCATAAGAATCTAGTGGCAATTCTTTCTTTAAAGTGCGCTGAAGCACGTCCCAGAAAAATACTGCATCCCAGCAGTCTACAAAAGCATGCTCTATATCCTCTGGTTTATTACATAAATGGCAGTTTGTTGTCCAAGGTACAAATAAGCCTTTTTCCTGAAGCCATGTTTTTACAGGTAGACTATTCGTATGTAGCTTGAAAAAGAATCTTTTGGCAGCAGGACTTATTGGCATTTTCTTGACCCTTTTCAAAATATTCTGTCCTGGGTATCCATGATATGGCAAACGGTACAAAGGAGTCGGGAGGAACGCTTCAATTAAATCCTTATAGAGTTTCTTTCTGGTGACGTCACTCAAGTACTCTAAAGAAAATCTCACTTTCAACATTCTGTATGAAAGTAAGACCTCCCGCAGAAATCCAGATACGGTACCCTCCAAATCACCACAAGAGGAAATTATAAAATCTGGGATTAATCTCCGTAGCCTGGTATGTATGACTGTTCGTAAAAAAGGATCTTCCACATTCCTAAGGAACATAAACCTAGAAACAATCTGACGTAAAAATAAATGAACAAGGCCAACACCTCCGCGTTTAACAGGATTGAACAGGTTGGTTCGACTGATTTTCTCCCAAGTCGAGGCCCAAACAAAAACTGCAAAGACACGATGTATCTTCTGGATACTAGAACGAGACGCACATAAGACATTCATAACATACCATACACGTGACAGCAGAAACACATTACACACAGCAGCACTCGAGAACATAGAGAACTGCCTGCCTTGCCATGCATCTGCTTTTTCTTTTAGTTTCAATGTTTGCTCAGCCCAATGTTCATCAGCATGTCGATACCTATCAAGAGGCACACCCAGATACTTTGCTGGTGAACACGACATACGCAAGCGTGAAAACGTATCTGGTGTACTGTTCCAATTACCGTGCCAAAAGCCACAACTTTTCTGCCAGTTTATCTTACACCCTGTGTATAAGCAAAACTTTTCAATCACAGATGTTGCCTCAGTGATGCTGTCTGTGTCAGAGAGGAAAACAGCAATGTCATCCGCGTAAGCAAGTAACTTTACCTCAGCTGAAAGCAAGCTGTACCCACGGATATTTTCGTTTTGAATTACTGCCAAACAAAGAGGCTCTATGTAGGCTGCAAATAGCAAAGGTGACAATGGGCACCCTTGGCGTACTGAAGATCGTACATGTACAGTATCAGTCAACTCTCCATTGACGATTACTCGAGTCGAACAATTTGCATATGCCATTTTAACACCCTCAAAAATTACAGTGCCCACGTTCAAGTGCTCAAGTACAGAAAATAGAACATCATGGGAAACTAGATCGAATGCTTTTGCAAGGTCCAACTGAATCATTGCTACATGATCACCAACTACATCACAAATTTCCAAAACACTTCGCGCAATATGTATGTTTGTGGCGATACTACGACCTTTAATACCACATGTTTGATGGGACCCGATAAGCGTTGTAATTACACTCTGAAGCCTTTTTGCCAACACTTTCATGAATATCTTATAGTCGACGTTAGTAAGACTTATCGGGCGATAAGAACTCACAAGTCTTCGTGTCTCAGGGTCATCTGTTTTAGGGATCAAAGCAATGTACGACGTCCTAAAGGATACAGGGACCTGTTTTTGTTCATACGCATCATTAAAAACATTGTGTAAAATCTGGGCTATCTGAGGTTTGAAGAATTTATAAAAGGCAGCTCCAAATCCATCGGGCCCTGGCGACTTCCCATTTGGTAATTTTTCAATAGCGCATTCGATTTCGTTGACTGTGATAGGCAACTCCCGTCTAGTCTTAACGTCTTCGTCAAGTGTAGGTATGCGTCGCATGAATTCCTCCCTGAAGCGTTCGTCCATTGTGTGTTTGCAGCCAAAAATCAGGGAATAATGATCAGCAATAAGGCGTCTAATATCCGCCTCGTTATTGACTATTTGGCCGTCGTGGTATAGTTCGCGTATTTCTTTTTTACATGCATATCTTTTCTCATCAGCCAATGCCCGCTTAGTTGGTGTTTCTCCCATCAAGAAATGTTCAGCCCGTGCCCTTATAGCAGCTGCTTTATACTTGGCAGTATCAATACGTTCTAATTCGCACTTAACCTCTCTTATTAGTTCCGCATAAGTACCTGGTTGAGCACTTTCCATCGTATACATAAACTGTAGGTTCTCCTTAAGTTCTCTTTCTTTCTGTTTTTCTTCATGCTGTCTAACGCTGCTCCGTTCAATTGCTTTTATTTTAAGCTTTTCTTTGAAATCCTCCCACTGTGTTATGAAGCTGTTCGGTAAAGCGGCAAGCAATTTCCTTATGTCTTCTGCAATGCCATTAACGAATTCTTCATCTTCCAATAAGCTTTCATTAAATTTCCAAAGGTGCCAGTTGAAGCGATTTCGTTTTTCTTTAGCACCAAACGTGGCGGTTACAAGGCAATGATCGCTGAATTGAACTGCTTTAACTTCGTAGAGACTACACCATGATACCAGCTCAACGGACGCATATATTCTATCTAATCTGGCATGACTATCAAGCTGATAATGCGTATACTGGGGTTGCGTTCCGCACGCCATCACACTGCCTATGTCTTCTAAGTTATATTCACTAATCAGTTCCATCAACCTTATAGCACTTTTATCTCTAATGCCAGGGCTTTTGGCTCTGTCAGAAGCAAAACATACACAGTTGAAATCTCCTAAAAGTAGCAAAAATTTTTCACTGCTGAGAAAGCGTCCGATACCTTCAAAAAACAATTTTCGCTCTACTTCGACATTTGGTGCGTACACGCATACGACTCGACAATTCACACCAAGCATCAATAAGTCAACGACAAGCAGACGACCACTTTGACAAGTGAAAACGCTCTCAACAGAAAAGTCAACAGTGTTACGTATAAATAACACGCATCCACCCGATGTACCGACACCATGGCAAACACAAACATTAAAATGTGGACGGAAGGCGCCCACCATGCGGTCAGTGGACTCTTCGCTTTCTATCTTTGTCTCTTGAACAGCTACTATATCCAGATCGTTGTCACGAAGAAGCCGATTCAGCTGATACTGCCGCCTTCGCATGCTAAGCCCTCGCACACTTAAAGTGCCTATCCGAAAAGGTTTTGGTAGTTTACAATCCATGGCTTTCTAACAAAATCGATCAATTACCCGCATGGTGTCCGCCTTGCACATCGAGTCGGGCAGTGGGTAAAGTGGGGACAGGGAAGACCATGGTCACATGCCCTCACGGTACCAGTAACGGTGCCGCGACGACAACACACCGCACGAGTACACTGATTAAACGCACTGCAGCCCAAGTGCTTAACTATGCAACCCAAATACCCCCCCATGCAGTCACCCAAATACTTGCAAGCACAGCTAAGGCGGCGGTTTACCCGCCAGCCGCGTCTCCATCGAGACGCTGGACCGCGGCCTCACCGACGCCCTCCTTGCACCAGCCGTTTTAGGAGGAGGTCCCTCGTCGATTATTACGCCTGGTTTCTCCTCCACGGTCTGCCCATGGGTGCGTTTCCCCGCCACCTGTGAGGTAGTTGTCAACGCCGTTGACTGGGTGTCCATTGCTACCCAACCGTGCCGTTCTTCACTGAAAAAAATATCGAGTGGCCAGTGAGCGCCGGTGAGGCAGTCATCACCGTGCTGCCGACAAGTCACATGGTCACGGGCACCCAATAGGCGGGAACTGCCGGCAACTATTTTGCTGGTCTGTTTTGTCGGCTGCCGGCAATATAGACACTGCCTATAATATTATAATGCTGTGGCTATAATAGCTGGTTTGCGATCACATGTCAAATTTTTGTGACTGGGGCCTGCTTGTGTAATTTTCTTCATGCACTGATCTGCCAATATAAGACATAAGGCTGGTAAATGAGACCCACTTATCCCCATCTGGTCAGAGGATGGTGCCTCTGCATCCGTAATCCTTACTGGTAAACGCTTCCGGCATGCACTGCGGCCATGTCTCGTTCACATGAACTGCGTCTGTGGCCAGGCCACATTTTCGGTCAGTGTTGACTGATGCATAGGAACCCCTGAAAACTAGTCATATGAAGCTTTAACGTAAGAACCCCTATGTTTGGTTACAGGAGGGGAAAGAAAGCACAGCATGTCTCAAAGTACAGGAATGACCAAAGTCATAGCAGAACAAAACACGTTGTGTAGTGCCAGCGAAGGCCGAGAGTCGAGAAAGTTTAGGTTTGTGAAACAATACAAGTGTACATGGACAGACGACTCACTGCCTGTGCGTGCTGAAGAGTCACCTCCACACGATGCAGTTCAGGTCCAACAAGCGGAAAGTGTTTTCTGAATAAGGCTGGTATGTAAGTGCAACCATTATAGGTCTTAAATAATTTCTTTACTGTAAAATCCCGAGCAAACGCCCCCACCATGCAAGTGCCTCCCTCCCTATTTTGAGAGATTTGCAATTGGCGCCAATGACCAAGGAAGTCCCCCACCCTTTTTTTGACTGTTTACCACAGCGTGCATCAATACCAGGCTGCTTGGCAAGTTCCCCTTTTTTTTCCTTCAATTTTTCATGCAGTGGCACAATAATTTGCAAGAAACACTGCAATTAAGTGAGGAAAGTTTGCTTAGCTCATCACAGCTTCATGCTTCTCATCTGCATAGCTGGCCATGACTAGACAGCTGGAATGCGAGAGGCTTTCTGAATGGCCATTTTCTTCAAACTAGAGTAAAGTAGAGTTAGTTTAGGTTGCTCTAATCGTACAGACAGACGTCAGCTGCATCAGTTGCTACTGTGCATTTAATGTTCGGTGCTGCTTGTGCTTGAGGTCTCGCAACTTGGGCGTCTAACTACGAGGAGTCTTATTTTTGCTCCTGGAGCAGCGACATCAAATAAAAATAGTAAATGCACCTATTCCACGGATAGTGATGAAAATAACCTCTCTGCATTCTTTTTTTCTATCCGGTAGTTGCACCTCCATTTTTAAGTTTAATTTGTGACTGAGCAAGCCCCCCCCCTATAATTTGTCGAATTATTTTGATAAAGTGGTAGCTTGGGCGTGTTGGTGATACGACAACGGCATGGTGCACAGCGCAGAAAAAAAGACGGAGTGCCTGTGTTGTGTCTTCTTCTCTCCAACCTCATTTTTTCTGCATTGTATTACCTCTTGCCCAAGGGGGAACGCTTGTGTGAGATTTTATGGTAGGTGTTTTTGTCCCAATACTTCCAGAGTTTCATGTATGTGGATACCTAAGACACGCAACGGCAATGCTGTAGTTACCATAATGCAATTAGGAGTGTAAGACATGCGTCACGTGTGAGTTGCATGATGCAAGTTTTTGTCCATTTTCATTTTCCTTGTGTGCCCCATTTCATTTAAACAGTGGAGACCACGTCCTCTGCTTCCCTTGGCTTCAGATGTTATGTAACGCTGTATACTTGCTGCGCATCTACTTGAAAGGCAATAGGCCATTTTATAGGGGGGGATCTGTTCCGTAATTGAGCCATTGTAGCTACAGTTGCAGTGTGCAATATGTTCAGCCAGTGAATGTGTTCTCATTCTGTGCACAATGTATGTAATGCTGCCTCTTTTACAGAAATAGCTCGTGGGACAAGGCAAGGCCCTCTGACAAACCCGGCCGGGAGGAGCCATTGTAGCACACAGCTGCTGGTGCCACAAGTCTTTCCTGGAGGTATGCTTTTGTACTCTTGAAATCAGTGGTGCCTTGGCGTACATTCATTTCTGTGTGAATTTTGTGCAGACATTTTCGGCTTATATCAGTTTGCAGTGGAAGGGCTCTGTTGGCCTTATGTGCTCGGAGCCATGCTGCTGAGCACAAAAAATATAAAAACTCATGTCCGGGGGTGATAAATGCAGGCATTAGTTGCGGTCGTTTAAAAAGCAGAGCCTTGGACAAGTTAAACTTCCTTGCTGTCTGCCTTCTATGGAGGTGGCAGCCGAATTGGCGTGGGGAGACAAACCTTTTCTTTTGTGCGCCCAGCTAGAAAGGAGTGCCAAAACTGGTTGAGAGGAGCAGCCAGTGTTATCGATGCAGCTGAGAATGTTGGAGGCTTGGCAGGGGGACACAACGGAAACCTTCCTGACACGCAGAAGGAAATCTCTTAAGTATATTTTAAAAACAACTGACTCTACTGACTGACACACATGGTTCGTTGTCCCTGTTGTAACCACAATGACAGCTCCTTCAAAAATAGTGGTGGCAAGGTAATTTGTACAGGCCACCTAGAGAAATCTCCAGTGGCCTGTGCAAATAACATCAGTTTTCATGTGCCAGTACCTATCATTCTTTTTTGCGTTCATCTCAGTATTCAATACCACACACACTTTAGTGGTTCAGAAGGCAGTAAAAAAAGTGTCACAGGGCCCCTTTAACACACTCAGGCTTGGTCCTTGTTGAAACAGTGAGTCCAGTGACATCGCTTATATGACAGTTTCTCATGATGTCCTTATTGTCTGCTACTCAAGCTGAAATGTTGTCCAGGCCTGCTGCACTCGGGGAAAATTCTATCCAGTTTAGCAAATAACTTGAAACCTAATTTCTAAATACTGCAATCATTGCAGTCTTTGCTCATGTGTATGCAAATTGCTCTGTACAAATGAGAAGCATCAACTGTATACTACTTCCTAAAACATTTCAGGTCAGATTCGGGAATTCATTGGACATCATAACATTTTCACATTTACGTAAGCTCACCTATATCCATGTCAAACAGGCAAACTGAAGTGCACTATGAGCAAATGGACTTCGCCGTTCGCCGTGGTGGTGTGGTAGGGTACTCGGCTGCCACCCAAAAAATGTGGCTTTGATCCCAGCCGCGGCAGTTGCATTTTCAATAGAGGTAAAAATGCCGGAGGCCTGTGTGCTGTGCATTGTCAATGCACGTTAAATAACCCCAGGTGCCTTGAAATGCTGCTCAGCTCTTAACCATTGAGCTTTTAAGGTCTGTTTTTGTTTCTTGGATTTTGTGTTCCCCAGGTTTTTTATTTTCTTTTTATGGCCCTATGAAAAACTTATCAGCAAGGCTGTACTCTACTATGTGATATGCAGTGAGTCCTCTGTGTGATCTGCTGCATCTGATGATTGGGTATCTTGGAAGTGCTTTAAGCATCACAGACTGGATAGTGTTAACATTTTACAAAGAGTTCTTGCATACAGTGAAATATCGTTAATTCGACCCTCATTGATTCAGAAAATCCGATAATTCAGACTTTTCTCTGGTTCTGGCGGGCACACGCATTGTCCAATGGCACCAAACCCTCGGTGTACCTGCCCGCGTCCTGGTTAATTCAGACAATTTTTGGAGCGTGCCGCATATGAAAGATGACAAATGTGCCACACTTAAAAGCAAAATTAGCACTAGCATTTAACCGAAACAATGCAGTGCCATAGGATTCGTCAGTGCTAACCTTACGGGAACCATAGAAAAGCCGGCTTCATGACTGTTTGCATTTACCACCATGTATGACACCGCACTGGTCATGGGCCTCATGGAAGTCGTAGTTGCCTTCTGTTATAGACAGCGAGTTTGTCCACAGCAGTTGCAGTCATTTACTCGGCACACACGAACTGCATAACGGCATCCATAGGCGTCGCATTATGACTACAGAACTGCATGAACATTACCTACAATCAGCATTCTGCTGATAATAGGTGGCTTCCGTGTGGTCGCTACCCACGATAGCATTTGTAATGATCACGGTTGCATCCACTGTGGAAGCAGCATACAGCCAGTAGCTTTGTTTTGACTCCACACGTGTAGCTTCAGAAGTGCGCGGGCTTTCTTTGATCTCAATGCCAGCGGCCATGGTTGCGTCTGCAGTGTATTCAACAATCACTAGCTTAAGTCCCTGCGCACCTTGTGACCTGCATGGACTTCACCTGTGATCGTGTTTCCGGCAGCAATGGCCACCACAGAATTGTCTGCGGTGGGTGCTGCGTTCAGTAGTTTCATTTTTACCCAGCACTGTGCGTGCAGTGCCTGTGACAGAAGCTGCTGTAAATGTTCAGTTCTGCCACGGTGCACATGCTGACATCAAACTTGAGAGAACTCTTCATTAACAAACAATTTATTATTGACAGCCAGTTTACCGGCTGCAAAAAAATATTCTTACACGCTTGGTGTGGGTGGCAGTTTCAAAGGAGACGGAAGCAGTGGGGAAGGTCACGTTTTGGCTGAATTAAGACACGGTGGCCTTGCAACGCAATCACATTGTGAAAGCAGTTTCCAGGTGATGCGGACGGCAGCTTTTATGCTGCTTTTATGGAAGTAAGACTAAGTAAGAGTTGTAAGTAAGAGTTCTTGTGAGAAGGCGGCAGATGCAGGCCCTGTTATTTTATTCTCGCAGAATTTTTTTTTCACATTTAGCTTAGCCCTCGTTAGCCTTGCATTGTCTTACCCAGGTGCCAAGCAGAAGGCTCTGAGGAGGGGAAGTGTAATGAAACTATGTGAACAGATGCTTACTAACAATAGCAAGTATGTAAAAATTAGCAAAATACACTAAACAAGAACGCACAACCTAAGAGTGAGTGTTGCGAGCTACCCTGGGTGCTTTGTGCTGCGTGTAGTATGAAGCATAAAACGCATTGCATCATTTTGCAGGAAAAAATGAATGCTAACCATCAGATAATTTGTCTCCGTAGTTGTATGTTACTGCACCTGTTTTCTCGTTTTCTCTTTTTACTTGCTTATTTGTCTAGGAAAATAACTATTTTTGGAGGAATCCTTGGTGCACCCTTACTTGAGTATTGGATGGGACTGCATGTACAGTCTGTTTCATACTTAGGGGAAATCTCGGAGCGCCTTGCAACGCGATGCGGCCATGATGCGACGAGCACTGGAGTCGGCAAACAGCAGCTGCTTACGGAGGCGCAGATGCTCTATGCGTGCAGCCTTTAACCGAAGTCGCATCGCGTTGGCCACATGGCTGCATCGCGTTGCAAGGTGCTCCGAGATTTCCCCTAAGTATGAAACAGACTGTACATTAGTAGTTTTGGCAGCCTTGAGATGTCACTTGTACAGCATCAGCAAAGGCTTGGGTTATCTGTATTGTACTATGTTTGTACCGTATTTTCCGGTGTATAAGTCACGGTTTTTTTCCCAAAATGTTCACTGGTGCGACTTATACAACGGTGCGACTTATATACACAAAAACCATGGGCGCTGGCGCGATTTACGCATCACATCTCCTTTATTGCTTTCATGAGTGTAAGAAATTCGATGCAGTAGCACTTTAATAGAAATCAAATCCCATTTTAACACTGCGACCGCAGCGACAGATGTCGGGCAAAGACAGCACAGCTATGGTATCGCAGCGGCGTCAGCGTGGCCTTCAAGATTTGGCCTCCAATATACGTAGCCTCCGTGATGGACAACTAGACGTACCACTAGGTTTTTTTAGATATTGTTAAGCCTGTGATATTGCAGCAGTTAATAAGGAAAAGGCACATCTGCTTTTCTTTTATTGCTACAAAGTGACACTACATCTACCTCTGAAATAAAAATAAGAGCTGTACGCCCCGCACACTACGTAGGCAATGCGATCTAGTCTAAATATGACAGCCGCATCAGCATCGCAATGAGAAGCTGTGCCTCCGCTCACGAGATCGTCTTCTGCTCTCCATTTTGCTTTTGTGTCCGTGCTGTCTAAGCTGTGATAGTGTGCTCGTCGGCATCGCACTACGCTTCGAGGTGAACGCGAGCTACGTGTTTTGTGATGGCGCCTAATACTTCGCGAAGAAGTTATACTGCGAAGTTCAAGTTGACTGCTGTTGCTTATGCAGTCGAGAACTGCAGCCGGGCAGCAGGACGGCACTTCAGCATCAGCGAGAAATTGGTTTGCGACTGGCGGAAGGCATCTGAAAAGATTCGGGCCATGAAAAGTACGACCGAGGCAAGAAAGCGCGATGGCCGGCACTGGAAGCTGATCTGCAGTCGTGGGTTTTGGCACAACGCAAAGAAGGTAGGGGCCTTTCTACCATACAGGTGCATCTTAAGGCACACGCACTCCCAAAGGAAATGGGTGCTATTGGCTTCGTCGGCGGTCCCTCGTGGTGCTCAAGATTCATGATGCGCAACAAGCTGGCGATTCGAGCTCGCACGACCGTGTGCCAAAAGCTGCCAGAAGACTTTGAGGAGAAGCTTCAAAACTTTAGGGCATTTTTCAACAACGAAGTTGAGAGCCATAATGTCCCTCACAGCCACATTATAAACATGGACAAAGTGCCCCTGACGTTTGATATACCGGTTGGAAGGACTGTTGCAGAAAAGGGAGAGAAGTCTGTGACGCTGAGAACCACGGGGCATGAGAGGTCGCACTTCACTGTCGTCCTTGCCTGTTGTGCGGACGAAACGAAGTTGCCAGCGATGGTTATTTTTAAGAGGAAGACTATGCCCAAAGAGAGCTTTCCTCCAGGCGTGGTCATCGAAACCAATAAAAAAGGCTGGATGGATGAGGAGATGATGGCCGTATGGCTTCAGAAGTGCTTCGCCAGGAGACCAGATGGATTTTTCCGCGTCAAGAGGTGCATTTTGGTCATGGAAAGCATGAGAGCACACATCACCGAGTCAAGCCTAAAGAAAATCAAGGCGACGAACTGCACCCCGGTAGTAATACCTGGTGGAATGACCAAGATGGTACAGCCACTGGATATTGCCGTCAACCGGAGCTTTAAGTGCGTCTTGGCGCCTCTGGGAGGCCTGGATGACGGACGGTGAGCACACCTACACCCCATCTGGGCACATGAGACGCGCTTCGTTTGGCGAGGTAGCCAAGTGGATTCAGGAAACCTGGGCTGCAGTTTCTGTGTCCACTATAACTGCCGGCTTCAGGAAAGCGGGCCTAATTGAGTGCGCAGCTGAGTCCGACGCAGAAGCAGAATCGAGCAGCGATTCAGAAACCGACGAGGGTGACGAAGCGATGCTGCCGGCTGAAGTGGCTCAACTCTTCGATAGTGCATTCGATGGGTTTGAATGAAAAAGTAATAAATGTTGCCTTTCTGCACCTATAAGGAGTGTTGGTTGAACTTGTTTCTGCTAGAATTTGTGGAGTAATATGGAAATTCAGTGCCCTGAAATGGTAAGTACAGCGTTTCGAGGTAACTCGCACGCCGACCAAGTCAGAATAAGTGCGTCTTATACAACAGTGCGACTTATATGCCAATTTTTTATTTGAAACCTGCTGAAGGTGGGGGTTGCGACTTATACAAAGGTGCGACTTATAGACCGGAAAATACGGTACTGGTCGGGGTGGGGGGGATGAAACATGACGAAGTTCACAGGTGAGCAGCTTTCACATGCTGCAAACTGTGCTTTTTCTGTTGGTGTCATAAGTATATGTATGAAATATACAGATATATATATATATATATATATATGTATATACAACACTTTCAGATCAATACACCCCGCTGCAAGGGACCACCTCTTCCTCAGCCATCTCCAGACGTAGTGACAGACCACACAAGTAAGATCATCAAGTTTAACTGTTTTTGTTCCCTCCATTATACTCTCCCTTTTTATTGTGTTCCATGTTTTATATGCAAACCTAATACTTACATACAATACAAATATCAGTACCTGCGGCACAGCAGATGTCTCACAAATAACTTTAAATATGGCACTGTTGTTAGTAACGCTATGTTTATTATCCTTTGCTTTTGCAGGTCCTGTGAACCTTGTAGCCTAGCTCATAGGATTGCAGATGTCTGTTGAAGCATTTGCTGGCAATAATCACAGGCAGAAAAGCAACTTTTATGTCCACACCATTCCATGCATTCAACGGGCCCTTTCGAAAATTCACAAGTGTAGTTCCCTGCACTGTGCCTTTGCCCAAGTAATGCCGGTGCCTGTCCTGTTGATATGTTTGGAGTGCTGTAGCTGCACTGGCTGGAACTTTTTAGTGCAGGTTTATATCATGAGGGCTGAACGTACCCTAGTCATGTCAAAGCACACGCAATGCACACTTGCACGTGCTATTTGCAGAATTGACTACAGCGCCGTTGGTTGCGCAAACTGCATAGCAGGAAAGCTAGCTTCACAATATCCTATAGGGTCTATTATCCATCTTTGAAAGGCGCCTCGAATGGTCCCAGGCTTCAGTAAATGTGCCCTTCTGTTTGGAAATGTTTGGAAATGTTTGGCAAAGAATAAGAAAGATATAAAGCATAAATTCAAAGTAACTGGTACATGAACACAGAAAAAGAAAAGGACATGAAGCGAAAGATTTTTCATACATGTGGAATGAGATTAACGTGGCCATTTTAGCCAGAATTAGTACTAGTAAGCTTATTTGTAGATCTTCTATTGAGCCCGATGTCACGCTTACTCACATGCCATTAAAACGCACCATTTTCTGTTTTCGAACTGTGAATGAAAATTGTAAAAGAATTATAAAAAGCATTCCTTTTAAATCTTTAGATGCTGTGCAGCAGTCGGGAGGAACATCATCCTACAGCTGTTTCAGGAGGTCGAGGAAAATGTAAGTACCAGAAAAGTGTTTCGGGATAATTCATACCACGTACATAGTGGATGTGTACTTGATGTGTGTGTGCAGATGTCTTGCTAATGAAGGTGGTTGTGATGCTGTTGATGGCACCTGTGACTCTAGGTCATTATCAGATGACTTATGGAACATGTCGAGGTCTCACTCACATCATCCTTTCATTCTGCTCAGTCATGGGCACGTTACCAGTAAAAAGTAACACTGTTACAGTTACAGTTACCTAAGCCAGAAAAGTAACTATGTTACAGTTACAGTTACTCAGCTTCCAAAACTAACTTGCTACAGTTACAGTTACTGATCAAAAGTAACGTCGTTACTTTTCCGTTACTGTACAAGATTAATACACCGCAAACGAAATTATGTTCTTTCAACAGAAACGTATGAAGGCGTGCGGTTAGTTGAAGTTGCTTGTAGCAAATTGCCAGATAAAAGGAACGGACTGGGCTCACTCGAAAGCCCAACACCAGAAATCGTAGCGTACGCTTCATTTTCTGCAACAACTTCTTTATTGACTGTCGGGAATTCATTTACAAAAAGAAAAAAATGGCAGATCCCACGTGCAGCGGGAATCAAGCATGCATCAGGAACGTAAAATGGTACTGCATTGTTGTCTCGCTATATCGATTTTGGTACATATGAAGTTAACGAAACGGCCAGAAGAACACCAAGATTGTGGCATGTAAACCATGCCGCTCAAGACACGCATGTCGTGATTGTAATGTTATGGCCTGTCATTTACGTTCCTCATGCAGTCGTGCACGTGCCATAGCAATTTTGGTGTACATCCCATGAACGAAACGCGTGGCACGTAAATCATGCCGCTCATAACATGCATGTCATGATTTTCATGTTCTTAGAACGTGCCACCCATGGTCGTCATACATTGTTGCCTCCCCATACCAATTTTGGTATATATCAAGTTAAAGAAACGGACGCAAGAGCACCAAAACCGTGGCACGTAAATCATGCCGCTTATGACATGCACGTCATGATCTTTGTGTTATGACGTGTCATTTATGTTTGTCACGCAGTCATGTTGCATACAAATTTTCGTGTACATCCCATTACGAAACAGCCTGGAGAGCACAAGGTCGTAGGCCGCTAGATATACATATTGCCACGTGCAGGAACAGAGTGCTCACCAGCAAGAATGGTGAAAGAATGTATTTACAAATTATATTTATACAGGTAGCGGCCGTTGCAGCCAAGATGAACGAACAGCAGCAAAGCCAGCAACAGCACGAGCGGTCGCCCAGTCGTCGTCTTCGTCACTTATCTGCGCACACTGCCACGTGAAGCATGGCGCCCTTTCGCCGAGCAGAAATGCTTCGTAACATACAACCCCCGGCGGTCGGAGCGCCGTCCCGGCGCTCAAGCTAAAGCGGTGTCGTGGCCAGAGAAGTACGGCTTAACGCGGGAAACGTGTTCAACATCACTGCCTGCTACGGAAGACGATGAGGTACTGTCCAACGGCGCGATCTGATATGTGACTTCCGTGAGTTGGCGGAGAACTTTGTATGGTCCGGAATAACGACAAAGAAACTTCGATGACAGGCCGACGTGGCGTGAAGGCGTCCACAGGAGGACCAAAGAGCCGGGAGAGTAGTGAACTTCTCTGTGGCGGGTATCGTACCGGGCCTTCTGGGACAGCTGCGAGAGAGAAAGACGATTCCGTGCGATGTGGCGGGCCGTTTGAGCCCGAGCAGCGACATCGCGAGCCTACTCCGTGGTCCCGTCGGGCGCTGCCGGCAACAGAGTCTCAAAGGGCAGCGTTGGATGACGGCCAAACAAGAGATAGAAGGGAGAGAAGCCAGCTGTATCATGGCGTGACGAGTTGTACGCGAACGTCACATAAGGTAAAGTGCTATCCCAGTCGCGGTGGTCTGCGGAAACATACATGGATAGCATTGTTGTAAGGGTGCGATTGAGGCGCTCCGTTAGTCCATTCGTTTGCGGATGGTAGGCAGTGGTCAGCTTGTGACGCGTAGAACAGGAACGAAGAATGTCGTCGACGACTTTTGAAAGAAAGGCACGACCACGGTCGGTCAGGAGCTGTCGCGGGGCGCTGTGATGCAGGATAACGTCGTGAAGCAGGAAGTCGGCGACGTCGGTGGAACAACTTGTAGGTAGGGCCCGCGTTATAGCATACCGCGTCGCGTAGTCGGTGGCGACGGCAATCCACTTGTTGCCCATTTGTGAAGGTGGAAATGGCCCAATGAGATCGAGTCCGACGCGGTACAAAGGAACAGTTGGAATGTCTATAGGCTGGAGTGGGCCGGCTGGTAACAATGACGGTTGCTTGCGGCGTTGACAGGATTCGCAAGCAGCAACGTATCGCCGCACATAACGGAGAAGGCCTGGCCAGAAGAAACGGTGCCGTACGCGATGGTACGTGCGAGTGGCGCCGAGGTGTCCCGCGGTGGGTGCGTCGTGTAGTTGTTCAAGGACCAACGAAGTGCGTCAGGAACAACAAGTAGAAGCTCTGGGCCATCGGAGCTGGTGTTGCGTCTGTACAGAATGCCATCATGAAGCACGAATAAACGAAGCGAGGGGTCAGGGTGTTGAGAGCGCAGGCGATGGATAATGGACCGCAAACGTGCATCGGCGAGTTGTTCGCTGCGTATATCGGCGATGCCTGATATGGACAGGACACAGGTGTCGGAATCATGCGCTTCCGAGTCTGGGGAATCCACGGGATGACGAGATAGGCAGTCAGCATCCTGGTGCATGCGGCCAGCCTTGTAAATGACGTCAAAGCTGTATTCTTGCAACTTCAAGGCCCAGCGACCAAGTCGGCCAGTAGGATCTTTTAGGGAGGACAACCAGCATAGTGCATGGTGGTCCGTAATGACGGAAAAGGTACGCCCAAACAAATGCGGTCGGAATTTTCCAATTGCCCATACTAAGGCGAGGCATTCGCGCTCGGTGATTGAAAACTTGCGTTCTGATGAGGAGAGGAGGCGGCTGGCATAAGCGATGACACGATTTTGACCGCCCTGCAGCTGGGCGAGAACAGCGCCGATGCCATGGCCGCTGGCGTCGGTGCGAACGTCTGTGGGAGCCGAGGGATCAAAGTGGGCCAGGACTGGTGGTGAATTAAGCAATTTGATGAGGGCGCGAAACGCATCATCCTGTTCAGGTCCCCAAGAAAATGAGACGTCCTTCTTCAGGAGGTGCGTGAGCGGACGGGCAATGTCGGCGAAGTTCCTGCGAAGCGGCGGAAATAAGAACACAGACCGACAAAGCTTCGAACATCTTTGGTGGACTTTGGTATGGGGAAATGCTGGACGACGCGCACTTTGTCGGGATCAGGTTGCACACCTTCCGCGTTTACAAGGTGGCCAAGCACGGCAATTTCTCGGCGGCCGAAGCGGCACTTAGAAGAGTTGAGCTGAAGGCCTGCTCGTCTGAAGACTTAAAGAACTGCCGATAGACGGGTCAGGTGGCTTTCAAACGTCGGCGAGAAGACAATCACGTCATCCAGATAGCAGAGGCATGTTGACCATTTGTATCCACGCAGAAGCGAGTCCATCATTCTTTCAAACGTGGCTGGGGCATTACATAAGCCGAACGGCATTACCTTAAACTGGAATAGTCCGTCAGGGGTTACAAATGCAGTCTTTTCACGGTCCCTATCGTCGACTGAAATTTGCCAGTAACCTTACCTCAGATCGATGGAGGAGAAGTAGGCGGATCCATCTAAACAGTCAAGGGCGTCGTCAATCCGCGGCAAGGGGTAGACGTCCTTGCGCGTAACTTTGTTCAAGTGCCGGTAATCTACGCAGAAACGCCAACTGCCATCCTTTTTCTTGACTAAGACGACCGGGGACGCCCATGGGCTAGAGGAATGCTCTATGACGCCTTTCGTGAGCATTTTGTCGACCTCACGCTGGATTACTTGTCGCTCAGCGTGGGACACGCGATAAGGACGTCGTCTAGTTGGGCTGGCGTCTCCAGTATTAATTGAATGAGGGACAAGAGATGTCTGACCCAAAGGGCGATCGTCCAAGTCAAAGATGTCGCGGTAGGACTGCAATATGCGCCGTATGTCGGCTATCTGTGCTGGGTGGAGGTCAGGCGCGATCATCTTGTCAATGTGGTCACCGGCGGGACTGTGGGAGGAGGCGGACGAAACAGATGGCAAAGAAGCGTCGGAGATCAATGCAGAAATGGCATACTGGTCAATAGAAGATACTGTGCCCAGAGTCATACCGTGTGGAATAACTTGGATTGACCAGCTGAAGTTCAATAGAGGCAGAGACACTCGGTTATTTGTAACCGTGAGAACTGTATGAGGAACCGCCACATTGCTTGGCAATAGAACGTCAACGGCCGGAGTCAGGATATAATCACCGTCGGGCAGAGTCGGAGAGGACGCCAAGCTTACATACGTCACGGCTTGCGGAGCTAGACGGACATGATCCATGGAACACAAGCGCGGCTGACGTATGGCCGTAGTGTCATCATAAAACGGCAGGTCGAGCTGAAGCAAGCCGGTTCCACAGTCGATAAGGGCAGAGTGAGCGGTTAGGAAGTCCATGCCCAGAATAAGTTCGTGAGAACATTGTTCGAGGACAGCAGGTAGTACGGTCGTAGAGCGGTCGGCAATGCTTATTCGCGCAGAGCACATCCCGAGCACGGGAAACGTCTTACCGTCGGCGACGCGGATGAGTGGTACCGTGGGCGGCGTGAGAACCTTTTTAAGGCGGCGGCGCAGTTCAGAATGCATGACTGATATATGGGCCCCAGTATGCACGAGAGCAACAACAAGTTCGTCGTCTATTTTTACGTCTATGAGGTTGCGTATAGTCTGCAGTGTGGTCAGAGGATTTGGCTGAGAAGTCGTCGATGCAGCATCACCTCCGGGAGCTGCACCATCTAGTTTTCCCGGGGCAGGCGACCCATCGGCGATGTCGGGCGGCGGAATTGGGGCGAGCGAGACGTCGGGCGGCGGGAGAGCGGCGAGCGGGACTGATGACAACGCGGAGATGAGGAACGGCGATACGGCATGGACGAAGCCTCGTCACTGCTAGTCTGCGGTGGCTCACGGTGCGGTTGGAATCGGCCATGATCTGCATCGGGGCGACGGTTGTGCCCATAGAACGCCCGATTCCCATACCATCTGTTGCAGTAACGGGCCACATGACCAATACGGCGGCAGTTGAAGCAGATGGGCCGGTCATCAGCTGTTCTCCACTCGGCTGGATTGCGGAGAGGCCGCAGGAACGTCTGGTCTTGGCCGTATGAAAGAGGAAAACGGCGATCGATGGGTCGGGAAGGAGCGGCTGCACACACTGAGTCCAGGCCAACATTCGAAAGTTCTTGGCGGACGATGGCATGGACCAGCGGTATCATCTGCGTGCTCGAATCGCAGACACGGGAGCACACGGGAGCAGGCGACATAGCATCGAGTTCACGTCGGACGATCTTGGTCACGTGTTCGGCGGTTAATGGAGCCGCTTGTGGTGCAGGTGGCTCCTCGCACGACCATGTTGCTGCCGTGTTGGGAAGACGAGCGAAAGTATTGGCAACACGTCGACTTTTAGCGGCCTCGAAACGCTTACACTCCTGGATGATGGCATCAACAGTGTCACAGTCTTTGCATATTAGCACATTGAAAGCATCATCTGCTATGCATTTTAAAAGATGGCACTTTCTCGGACTCCGCCATGTCATCGTCCGCTCTGCGGCACAGGGCCAGCACGTCCTGTATATAAGACAGGTATGACTCCGTCGACGTTTGCGCGCGCGATGCCAGTTCCTTCTTGGCCGCTGTCTTTCTACTAGCCGACTTGCCGAATAGGGCACGCATCGTTTCCTTGCATGTGTCCCAGCTGCTTATTTCGTCTTCGTGGTTCTCAAACCACACCTTTGCAGTGCCAACATAATTTGCCAACATAATCGTCTCATCCCAGCGATTACTCTTACTTGCGCGTTCGTACAATGGCAACCAGTCTTCGATGTCCACACTGTCGGTCCCACAGAACGTGCCCGGGTCTTTCGGGTGCGTAAGGACAACCGTTGATGTAGCCGGCGCAGTGGGAGCCTGCCCCTCGTCCGCCATCGTGGAACAAGCCAAACGCCTGCCGCTGCGGAGCTCCGTTGTATCGTGGTCTACCCAGCACTTCCACCAAAATGCCACGTGCAGGAACAGAGTGCTCACCAGCAAGAATGGTGAAAGAATGTATTTACAAATTATATTTATACAGGTAGCGGCCGTTGCAGCCAAGATGAACGAACAGCAGCAAAGCCAGCAACAGCACGAGCGGTCGCCCAGTCGTCGTCTTCGTCACTTATCTGCGCACACTGCCACGTGAAGCATGGCGCCCTTTCGCCGAGCAGGAATGCTTCGTAACATACATCGCTTCGTAACAATATATACGCTCAATGTCGCCGAATTTCGCTAAGAAATGCTTCGCATTTAATACGTTGGGACAGCCTGGTGCCACGAAGCACTGCTGCCCGCTCGTAAATAAAATGGGAGCTCATCCTGAGACGCGACAAAGAGGATAGGCCCTTTCGAGCCATTGCTGCCGGCACTTGGGGAAGTGCTTTCTGGAAGTACCGCCGCTTTGAGAATTGAACGTGTTCGAGGCATTGAAAAGCGTCTCTTTCTAGGTGTTTTCCGCGGGGGTGGTCATGAAGAAATGGCTGGCCACGCAAAAAAAAAGGATGCTGCACCGGCCTCTGAACAACTGTGACTTTTGTCACTTAGGCCGACCATACTGCGGTGTCGCGCACCTTTCTCTGCATGGCGGCGGGGAGAAGAACCCTTCCCCGCCCTTTTTTGCCGCCGACCGGCCGTGCTTTGCTTGCCTTCATAAAAAAAAGTCCATTCCGCCCCGAAACACGTCAGTACATCCACAAAAAAAAAAAGAAAAGCCAGGAGGTGTCCGTGTCCTGCACGGCATCGCTATACAAACGATATACATCGTAAAAGCACTCCATTAGTGAGATACAAATACATTTTGCAAACGTATCTAGATACAGAGGTACACATAGTCATAAATATTTAAGAGAAACATCGCGATATTCTTTTATCGCGATACTGCCGAGTCCTGCTTTTAAGAAGTGTTGCTGCTGGATATTTTTTTAAAGGAAGTAACTGTAACGGTACTTACAGTTACAGTTACCTTGCAAAAAGTAACAGTGTTACAGTTACAAGTTCCTCTAAATTGAAAGTAACTAGTTACAGTTATAAGTTACTGAAAAAAGTAACTAGTTACCGGTAACGCGTTACTAGTAACTAGTTACTGCGCAAGACTGATTCTGCTACATCTCAATTCTGCTCCCACCTTCGTGATACTTCACGGTTTGTGCAGCTGAGCGCACAGCACAGGTTGTGTCACACAGCCATGCGCTGATCAGGGGAAGGCAGGAGCTGTATATTCCAGTTTAGGTGCATGAACACATGATCTTTCAGTGAAGTATTTTCTAGGGCCACATAGCTCCTTCCTCCAAACACATGGAAAGCTCGTAAAGTAAAATTTTATTGGAATGCTCACGAAGTTAAGATTATTAAAGCTTATCAGGCTTGGTAACAGAAAGTTATGCAATATATGATAATAATGAAGTGAGGGCATCTCGGGACCGAAAGATTCGGAAGACGCACCTGCTGGCATTAGCAGACGACATTGGCCCTTACTACTTGGTGCACCAGTGGTTTGGCAAGTACGCTTGCCTCACTGCTGCACATGGTGAACATCTTGAACATTGCCATGCCAGCATCATGTGTGGCAGTCCTGTGTTCACCGGGGCGAAAAAAGTGCAGTTTTATTCCAATTTTCTTCGCTGAGATGCAGCACCTTACGGCCTTGATCTGAAGCGGCGAGATACGCAAGGGTGTCTGTGGCAGCTATTAGCAGCATGTTTGCCTCCTGTTTTATATTTCTTGTTCTCACCTTTCACCCCGATACCATTAGTTCATTAGTTCCCCATGTTCCATGTTTTTGACTTCTTGCCTTGTGGAGCCATTAGCCATGGTTGCTGACTGCCATGAAAACAGCGCTCACCCCTTTCATAGGAAGCCGTGGTGTAGAGGTCAGAACTGCTTCTAGCCTCTCTAGCGGTGGGCAGTCTTTGGTGATTTGTGGTGACACCCAGTTGTAAGAAAAGGACGTATAAAAAACAAGAGCAGAAGTGGCACATACAGCACAACGCAGGCATGTGTTGAATGAATAGAGGTGCTACTTGCACTCAAGAACTGAGCTTTTAAAGGGCCTATGACAGCTATTTTTTTGTTGGATACTTTTATGTTCTAATGAGTAGAACAGTGTCTCGTAATCACGGCATGGAGTGGCAAATTCCCCAGCGTGAGGTCTAATTAGTCATAGCTTCGTTAATTTTGTTCAGTTTTAATGAAGCTTCGAAACGCGCGCCAAAAACTGCAAGAAACTAGCGCCGCGGAGCTAGCGCGGCGGCTGTCGGAAGTGAGCGCATGCACTGATCACTTGAGCTCAAGATTCGGTGACGTTGTGGAGAGCGCGAGCGCCAGACCAGCTCGCCACACTCGCTTTGCATCATAGCGTGTGTACAAATGTACGCTTGAGGGACCAACACGGAGAGGAAGCAGAAAAATACGGCTTTTGGCGTGGCCTCCGCGATTGGCTGCGAGAGCCGATCTTGGAGGCCACGCTCGGAGGCCATAGCGCGGCTCGCCCGTGTCTCTCTGTGACGTCACGATATCAACTTACAAAAGTGAAACGTCACAGATGGCCCACAAACTACGTCATACTAGTGACGATGTCGCGAGGTGCCGCAAACCCAGATGAGCATTTCTGGTCACTTTAAATACATATTAAAATATCTTAACGACAACGTTCGCCGTTAATACTTGGCCACAATTGTCTTCAGATGTTCGACAACCAAACGACACAAACATATCGGGTTTGAAATTTTGGTGTCATGGGCCCTTTAAGATGCACGGAAGAGGAAGTTGGCATGTTCCTTACACTCTTCTTTTATTTGTTGCTTTATGCCTCTGGCTTCTGCACTGAGCTTACTCCTTCATCGACTTCCAACCTGCACCACCCATAAACACAGCCATTCTCTGCTTTCTTCTCCTAATGTGAGCCATTGTACACACATTGATGAATCTTCCTAGCTTCTTCGAGGGAAAGTATCAATGTTTGTCTCCCTGCAAGCTAGTTGTCTTGTCCTTCATTCTTTTTGTTGTGTTTCACTGACTGAAGCATGTGTGCTCGCTGTGTGCCTAGGGAAGGCTCTTCTGTGTAACAACATTAAAAAGAGAAATCACAAAGAGCCACAGCAAAACAAAACAACCCAAAGCAACAACTGTGTTCGTTTGTAATGTACTAGAATGGAGTACTAGTATGCCCTGTACTATGGGAGAGTGGGAAGACGTCTTTGGGTCGCTCCAGAAAAGCAAAAGCAGCAAATGAACCAAAAAGCACTGAAGAAACCAGGTTGGCACTCAGTGCGCTAAATTGTGTTGAACGAAGCTTCTGGTTGAGTATCTTTTGTGCCCCAAACATTCTCTTCCTGGTTAGAAAAGAACAATGATAAAGAAATAGATGGTTTGTAGTACAGGATTTCTCATTCTGATGTTGTGCATGACTGCCATCTTGTTGCGCAGATTTCATGTTGATCACTTCTGAAATATTCTCTGCCTGCCTGTTTGTTGTATAATGACTCCCATTTCTGTCTGCCATGCAGAAACTTGAAGAGGTTAAAGTCAAAATATAGTTGATGACCAATAATTTGGACTCCATGGTCATCATAAAAGCGTGCATGTTACTGAACGGCCAAAAAACAAATGCATAAAGAAAAGACAATTTTATTTGCGCTTTAAAGACCCTGGGCTAGGAAGAAGTGGTTGATGTGTAGCTGCACACATTTGTGCTTACATGGGACCAAGTTCGCGTGTATTTCTGGCAGTTTACGATGATACGAGGGCAGCGAACACTAGTTAGATCCACACGTCACGCTCCGTAGCTCAAGGCACATTTCTGAGTCTGAGTCACTCTGTGACACCTATAGAACTTGTGCAGTTATTTCATAATCATCCCATTCAGTACACGACAACACCTCGCCACGATGTTGACAATGTCTTCAAACGTAATGGTGGCAGGAATCGCCACATCGCAGCCTCAAGGTCATCAACAATGCCGTCAACAACAAGCTTGTCATTGGTGGCGGTTCAGGTTCTTATGTTGCAAAGTCGGCCTCATTTGCAATCAGCAAAAGTAAATCCAGTGCGATGGAAACAGTTGCTGATTACATCTGCTTGCACTGTTTTCAAGGGGTCGGCAGGTATGCGACATTGTCAGCGCCGAGTAGCATGCTTCGTTTTCGGTGGCATGCTCGTCGGCACAGACTGCGAGGCCATCGTTCGTACCACACTAGACGTGACCTGTTGCTTCACGCCACGAGAAAGAAGTCTTGGAATGCAAAATAAATAAACAAGTACTGAAGACCCAACGTGAAAGCGCTATCAAGCGATCGCAGACCTGGCACGACCAGCCTTACACATAATCGCAAACCACGCATGAGATGCCGAGACAGGATGCGGTGATCGCAATGACGGTGTGACTTGCCTCTAAAATTCGTGTGTCGCGACCAAAACTAAGCATCAGAGATAATGGTTTTGTATGGCATCTCCAAGGCCGCACTTTCCCTCGTTGGTGTGCCTGAGGAAATAATGGTGGCCCATTCAGTGTGCTCGACATCCATGAGCGGAGTCCGAATTATCGAATGTAGTGCTAGGAACTGTCCGAAATATCGGTCGTCCTAACACATTAAGTCTACGGGCACACTGTTGGCACCACGTGGCTGTCCAAATTACCAAGCATGTCCGAATTATCGGTCCGGCGACTGTACAATGCAAATATTTTTCAACACTACCTTTTAAAAGTAATTCCTATCTTGTGGCAAGTACAGTGCCTGTCGGAACATGACTCTGCAAGCAGACAATGCAGTGGCCATCCTCGCCATGGTTAGGCTAGATAGGTGTATACCATCGCGTGGCCACCGCGCGGCAGAGCCAGAACGTGTCATAAAAGGCGGATTGTATACTAGCTGCTTGGCTTATAATGGCCCATTGTGTGTGTGCCTGTTAACTCATGCCAATTGATTCATGAAGACATGAGTGTGCTGCCTTAATCGGCACTATTGCTGATACCATGATGAGCCAGAAAAGAGGTGACTGCTTCAGAATTTGTGATGGGACTATAAGAAACTTTGCCTTCACGACGGTGATTATACCTTCTAAATGAATAAAAAGACGTTTCATGGCAGCTTCACACAATAATATATTTGAAATCTGGTGCAGCTGTGTGTATTACCTCTCTCTCCTCTGTTTTGTTTTTGTCACTATGTTGAATGTAGTGCATAGCGGCAACATTTTATGGGCAGCAGCAAAGATATGCATGCAATTGAATAATAAATTGCGACTGTCTCATTGTGAGAAGGGTTGAGCAGCTACTTGAGAGTAGCAACGAATAAACTGAAAGCGCAGCTGTGGGCTTGCTTACTTGCCACTGTGACTCAATGCACTTTGGCATTTTTTTTTCCAGGTCCATGCAGATCCGGCATACTAATGATGCGTAAGAAACTCAACTGCATAATGTGAACAAGCAACACCACTAAAGTGGCCAGGGAGATTGCCTGATACTTCTGGACTCCTGCTGAAATGCATGCCAGAAGCCTCACTGGCCAGCCATCCCGGCGCCATGCGGATAGTGTGGCCAAAAAGCAGGCCACTCCCGAGAAGGCAGACACCATAATGAGTATGCTTTATGCACATTTCTAGGAATAGTTAAAAAACTCTGTTTCAATGTGTCACTGATAGTTGAAATGGCTTACAATGAAAGAATTTATAAATTCACTTGCGCAGCCACATCTTCAGCACCTTGAAGATGTGACATGTAGCGATAGTAGCAAGCTTTACTATATATGCAATCCCATAATTCATGATGCGCTCACATGAACACTAATTTGATACTAAGCTGGGTGGAAACATTGTAATTTTTGTTTTGCTATTTCATCACAGAACAGTTCGTGGTATTGTTGCAGCAGCACGCAGCCAGCGGGTGAAATTCTGAAATTCTTGATGACAGTGGAAACGTTTAGTATAACTGCTTACTGCTAGCTGAAAAGGTGACATAGCGGGTCATGATTACCATATTGTGGTGACTTTCACGTGTTGGATCGCATCAATCGACAATTTCTCTAACTAAATTTTTTGGTGTTATTACTGCCTAAATGCTGTAATAATTCATTGTGAATCATGCTTTGACAGAATTTTAGGGTCAGTGAAAGTATGCAATGTGAAAGGGAGATCTGATGTATGTTAACCTCATTTAATGTAACCCGAGTGGACTGGAACGCTGCTACTGTTTTACTTATTGCTGCATTCAAATTTGGGGTTCGGCATTTGGTAGATGACTAAAAGCTTTAAATGTCTGGTAACGGCTACCTTGAGAAACGCAATGGGCAAAGTTTGTTCTGAACATATTGTGTGGTGGCTAGGAAATTTGTTCCAGATCAAATTAACTAAAAAATAAAGTGACTTCAACATGAGGTTCTGGAGTTGATTAAATGTATAGAATATACAGTTGTCCAATTATGTTTGATATCAAATTAACTAAGAAGTAAAGTGAATTGAATGTGAATTACTGAAATTGATTAAATGCATAGATTATGACAATTCTCAAATTAATTTAATCTGGTTCCGATCTTCAACTTGCCCCTTGCAGATGTCATCCAGAAGGTGGTGTTGAAGTGCCCAAGCACTGTGGTGCCATCAAAAAGGCTCGCTCATGGCCAGCACTGCAGGATATATTTGCCGAGGTGGGCAGATTAGACCAAAGAATCAGGCCATCTGCCCATAATTCAACATCAATCATTGATTTCTTCCTAGTTTTAAGTTCTCTCAAATAAACTATATTTTTATGCCTCGCTTTGCATGGTTATTACAAGGCACGTTCACAATATGTGCAATATGTTGCTGCACTGTTTCTGTGAATCTGGTTGGCCCTTGTACACAGCGTTGCCCAATGGGCCCGTGCGCAGTGTGGCAGGTGCCACCCGGCGGCCATTGCGCAGTGTACGCAGTGTCTCCCAGTGTGCAGTGTCACCCAGTGTGCCATGCGCAGTGTACGCAGTGTGCAGTGTACCCAGTGTGCAGTGTATGCAGTGCGCAGTGTACCCAGTGTACAGTGTCCCAAGTGTGCAGTGCCACACCGGTCCGATAATCAGGTGGCACTGGCCCAGTGCCACTGTTTTTTCCAATATGGTTGTAGAATAAACTACTTTTAATTGTTGATTTGTTTGGCTCAACTTAATTGTCATGCTGTTCAGGTTAGCTGAAATGACATTAGCCACAGTTTCATTCCATTAGATTCCGTGCAGAATGCTAATCCTACCCGTTTTGCTTAGCAAAAAAAATTCTTGCTGCCTAATACGCTTACTAACTACGGTAAAATGACAGCCGCATTCCGCCCCATTAAAGTCTGGAATTCCCTTCCTTATGACATCAAGATATCCTACTGAATTTCTGCGTTTTAAACATATTAAAACCATATCTATTAGACAAATAATCTATCTTCATACCAACCGTTCATAGTAGGTACTCTGTATCGCTCAGATGTCAAAAGTACACAGTTTTACTTTTGTGAGCTTTTTTTGCATATTTATATGTTTACTCTTGCTTCCCGTGTTCATATTTAATCTTGGTATTGTTCTTTTCCAAGCGAGTTTAAATTTGTATAATTTCATACACCTTCAACTTATCTCTTGTTTCTCTTGTAATAGTTTTCGACATCGTAGGATTACAAACCAATTTTTCATGTTTGCAAGGTTTTTTACTGCGTTATCATAATCTGTCTTTCTCTGCTAATTTCTTATTTTGTCTAA
>JABSTT010002518.1:0-35558 GCA_013339685.2 Hyalomma asiaticum | reverse complement strand
TGTGAATCTGGTTGGCCCTTGTACACAGCGTTGCCCAATGGGCCCGTGCGCAGTGTGGCAGGTGCCACCCGGCGGCCATTGCGCAGTGTACGCAGTGTCTCCCAGTGTGCAGTGTCACCCAGTGTGCCATGCGCAGTGTACGCAGTGTGCAGTGTACCCAGTGTGCAGTGTATGCAGTGCGCAGTGTACCCAGTGTACAGTGTCCCAAGTGTGCAGTGCCACACCGGTCCGATAATCAGGTGGCACTGGCCCAGTGCCACTGTTTTTTCCAATATGGTTGTAGAATAAACTACCTTTAATTGTTGATTTGTTTGGCTCAACTTAATTGTCATGCTGTTCAGGTTAGCTGAAATGACATTAGCCACAGTTTCATTCCATTAGATTCCGTGCAGAATGCTAATCCTACCCGTTTTGCTTAGCAAAAAAAATTCTTGCTGCCTAATACGCTTACTAACTACGGTAAAATGACAGCCGCATTCCGCCCCATTAAAGTCTGGAATTCCCTTCCTTATGACATCAAGATATCCTACTGAATTTCTGCGTTTTAAACATATTAAACCATATCTATTAGACAAATAATCTATCTTCATACCAACCGTTCATAGTAGGTACTCTGTATCGCTCAGATGTCAAAAGTACACAGTTTTACTTTTGCGAGCTTTTTTTGCATATTTATGTTTACTCTTGCTTCCCGTGTTCATATTTAATCTTGGTATTGTTCTTTTCCAAGCGAGTTTAATTTGTATAATTCATACACCTTCAACTTATCTCTTGTTCTCTTGTAATAGTTTTCGACATCGTAGGATTACAAACCAATTTTTCATGCTTGCAAGGTTTTTTACTGCGTTATCATATTCTGTCTTTCTCTGCTAATTTCTTATTTTGTCTAATTCAGTTACGTACAAACGAACACGGCGAGGTACTGATATTCTCTCCCGGTTGGGATACACCCTGCCGAACAAAGCGCTACAAGACGCCAGAACCTTGGACTCGAGATTCGAAGCAAAATTCAGGTGGCCCCGATTCCACGAAATATGCATCCTGACCGTCATAAAGGCCGGAGACGTGCAAGGGTTCAGGCTTTAATGCGCGTTCTAGGCGATGGTACCTCTGATACGCCAGTCCTCTATACTGACGTGGCACGGTACCCACAAAGACAGGCCATGTGTCTTGTCGTAGTAGACAACACCGACACTGTAAGCGTTTCGGCCACGCTTAACACTAACGACAGTGCCATGGCGGAAGAGGCGGCTGTCGCCCTGGCTATTGTACATGCTTCTCTCCTACCAGCACGGGACGAACTTACGACAGTGGTCACTGACTCGCAAACTGCCTGCAGGAACATAGCACAAGGAATGGTGACACCGTACACACACCGTATTCTGACATCTTTCACCCCTCATTACTACACAAGGTGCGTATCGTTTGGACACCTGGACACGCCTCTCTCCATGGCAATGAACGCGCTAATGCGGTAGCCCGAGAGCTCACAAACCGGGCGCCATCGGAAGAGCTGTCCAATCCAGACGACGCACCAACAGAACCATTGAACTACGCTGACACTCTAGAACATTACGGACAAAGCCGACGTTATTTCCCCCCACCACACCATTCCCTTACCCGGGAGGAAGCTGTCGCGTGGCGGCAACTACAGACTAATTCCTTCCCATGTCTCTTCACCCTACACCTCTTTCATCCCACACACTATCCCTCTACTGCCCCTACTGTGGAGCGGAGCCCACAGTTTTATCACTGCACGTGGGAATGCCATGTCCACCGGCTGTTCCCCTATCCCATCACCATGACATTCCTCCTGGGACTGCGCTGACCACTCAGCGCCGCAGGAGCAGCGACGACTGATCCAGCGAGCACGTGGAGTGGCGCGAGCCAATGGGGCCCTGAACTAAGGGCTCCACCCTACGAGGAAGATCCCTCACGTTGTAAAATAAATGTTTGCTCTCTCTCTCTCTCTCTCATCTTAAGTTTAACCTGCATGCTGAAAAAAAGATCGCTTCTGGCATCAGAGTACTAATTTAACACGCTCGTTTTCCCACAGCATATCAGAACTTCACTTTATTACGCATTTATACATTGCCACCTTCAATACTGCATTTCCGTCTGGGGAAACACATATACCACGCATTTAACACATCTACAACATTTACAGAATCAGGCCTTGCGGATCATAAGTTTTTCTAGCTACATGTCTCATTCGGTACTAAATTACACTTCATTAAGCACACTACCACTACGCTACATGGTTCAGCTCAAACTGGTTTTACTAATATATCGCACACTTAACTATGAAATCGCTATCGACACATTTCATGCATCTACTCTAACTAATAGTACAACACTAGATTTTCATCTAACAGCAACATTTTACTTGCCCGAATAAACACTAATTATGGGCAATTCACAGCTTATTCACTGCCATTCAATACTGGAATACATTGCCATTAGATATGAAAACATGCCGCACAACAATATATTCAAAAAACACATGAAGACACACCTACTAACAACATTGCTCGCTATCGAATCATTGTGATTATATACCTAAACGTAAACCATTTCATTCGTTTCGTTATCATACCACTTCTATAATATGTTAATGAGCAAACAGACGATGAAGCCTAGGAAAGCATGTTTCATTTATTTATATATCAATTGTACACCGTGTTCCTAGGCTTCATTGTCTGTTTGCTCATTAACTTTTTCTAACAAATAAAGAACGAGCCCTTGACCCCTTCCCTTTCGTCACTTCTATAATATGTATCACAGAATTGTGTTGAACTTTTTTTCCAATTTTTTAGTTTCTTGTTTCTAGGAATTTAAGATTTCATGTCGTTAAAATCAGTTGCAAGCATGTTTCATTATTTATATATCAATTGTACACCGTGTCCTTTGATAAACCCTTAAGTTTATATAAGTTACGTTGATTGCAATTTTTATCGCTTATAATGAGTTCTGTACTGTTGTTCGTAAATACGTTTCTTGTAAACACTTACCTTTTGTTGGTCCTTCCATTGTTGTTCTTTTCTTCTTTTTTTTTCTTTTTTTGCTTTTTTTTCTTCTACTCATTAACTGCTTTCTGCCATTTTATGCAATTTATTGAATTGACAAATGACTAATAGGAGGTCCCCCTGACAGTTTTGAAACTCGGGACCTCCTTCTGTACTAATGATGAATAAAGAATTGAAACTGAATTATTGCAAGTCATTGTGCGGGATCACATATCGTGTCCATTTTTCCCCATTTCAGCATATACCAAAATCAAGCTATTCACATCATGACATGTAGCAGCTACGCATCAGGGGCATCTCCATTGCTCACGTCTTTCGGTATTCCTTCAGTAGAAAAAGAAAATAAATGCTCATTGGAACACTTGTCCATAATCTATTAATGGAAAGCTCCTTTCGCCAAAATTACTAACAGCCAGTTTGCTGACTCCATGTCTACAGATTCGCTCCCGCCAGCAACTATTAATTCCGGAACTTAGAACTAATTACGCTAAATTACATTACCATGTCATACTGAGATGCTCTCTCATTTTCACACATTGAAAACCAAGCCTTCGCATTTCTTACACTCACAATATAATCACTTCATCATTCTCCTTTTAAAGGAATCTTTTTACGTGTTAATGACTGATTTATTACAGTTTTTATTTGCGGTTTGATTTGCATTTAGCTCCTTTGTACTACTTAAGTTATTTCATTTCTAATAAAGAATCCGCTGTGCAGTCCGTTGACAACGGGATCTCCCTCTGTATGTTTCCCCCCCTGCAACAATCCCCGTAACAACATAATTCCCATGTCTAACATTCTTATTGCGCACTGTCAAATGAAACTCTGAACTCTAAACTACGGTCAGCAATCTCGAGATTGCACGAAGCTACACTTGCATCCAAGGGAGATTCCTCGACGAAGAGTCGCTGCTCACGTAATCCTTGAGGCCTGTTATTGCCGAGTTTCGAATCCTCCTCGCAAGGTGTTGTTTTCACAAAGCCATATACATAGGACTTTCACGAATAACTTCCCCTTTTGGCCTCTCATCAATACGTCGCCACTACTGATCGACAGATTTACCCGCTTACGGATACACAAGGCGATATCAATGACCAAGCAATACACAGTGCGATTCAAACAAAGGTGAGGTTTGGCAATCTTAAATTTCACAAATTCATTTAGTAAATGTCCAATCAGCACCATGAGTATACAGACCTGGAATGGCTTTCTGAAGCTCCTGAATCGGTGTTGGGAATTCTATTCTTGCTCTGATAGTGATAGCCCGAGCTTCCGCTCGAAGCAAATCACATTTTGTTACAGCGTTCCTATTCCCTGTGGGCTACGTCGACGAGGAACCATTGTGTTTCTTGTGACCATCACGCAAGCAGGTACAATAATTTAGAAGGACAGAACGCTGGGCGAGTTGGTAATGCATGACAGAAACGAACTGCGCGAAAAACACGGACGAGGAAGACACACGCACAAGCGCAGACTAGCAACTGAAGATTTATTGGAAAACCACATATATAAAGAACAGGATAAAATCACGTGGACCGATTAGAGATTGGTGGTTAAATCATCAATCTCCAGTTGGTGCAACAGAACCGAAGGTCTAGCGACGCACATATTGCCACACTTATGAATGTAAAACGCCTCAACAACCTCTCGCGCTTTCCTATCTTTATGCCGGGACAGCACTTTCATTTGGCGCAACAGCGGATGACATTTACAATCTCTGCAATGTAAGCATAAATTAGATGAAGCCCTTCGTACCAGCACGCGCTGCCCACGGGAGGCGTTCACTTAGCAAGTGCATGTTTGCTACAATTAATAGTGCTCCTGAAGCTGCGAGCCTCACTTCGTATAGCATTACAGTTTCTTGCTATCGCATTCATTGCTTCGCCTTTGCGGCGAAACTGTGACTCTTTTCTTTAAGTCCTTCCATCTTACCTACTTATCTGGCGACGTAACAAAGGACCGAAAGGGGCCCTCAAAATTATGTGTCCACATTATACCAGTGCAAATCTCGGCAATGCAAAATAAATGATTTCCTATCGTAGGTCTTCTTGTCATTACTTATTTGTCAGACGCCCAAATTTTCGTGGTCGCCCGATCTCGCCACTTTGTCACGCGACTTTGCAAAACCATAAAAGCTAACCTCGTGAGTGTATCGTGTACTAGACGGCGCATTATTAAAGCGTACAAACCTGCAACGCTTTTGCATTTCCAAAAACAACAATATTTTACCCGAAGACGGTACGACGCCACCACTAGCCCATTGAGGGAGAGCGAAAGCGCATGACAGCAGGTATCGGTGTTCACGGCTATAGCTTTTAGCACCGACACAAGCACTCTCTTCTCGTTCCACCTGATTTTTGAATGAATGCGTGGGAGTGTAATCGAGCTAGTCGTTCTTTGAGGACTGGAGCCTCTATGTCAAGGTGAAAAGTGTCGCCATCAAGATACAAGCTCTTCGTAATAACGCTATTTACATAACCTCGGCACGAAAGCACTGGCACATGAGATAACTGCTAGCTTTCACCGACACATCGTACGCACTGTTTGTCACTGCATTTCATTCCGAATTACATTACATTTACGATTTTTTGCTGGCGTTGCTCTGCCTGTATTTCCAGGTGCTAAAGTGATAACAGCAACATGGCAGCTATTTTATCCAGTTAGCCTAGGGCCAAACCTAATGACGCAGCCACATCTGCATAGAAGTCTTCTCCCAAGAATGCGCCCCCGCGGCATAAAGAAATCGTGACCATGGCAGCGCATCCAGAATTATCAGGAAATGTCTCGCGTATAGGCTATTTGTCCTAGTCTATTAAGGCGGCGGATTTCGATGGCTTTCTTTTTGTGTATATACAAATTAGCAATAGCCTTTATCTCAATAGGACCACGTGTTGTGAATCTCAATCAGAACCTTGTTGAAGAGCCCTACTGTCTGCGGTGCCTCGGCCGGCCAAGTTCGTGAAGCTTGGAAAGTCGGACCTCCCCAGACCCGCTGTAAGTGTTTACAGCGGGCCCACCAACATGCATACCGCAGGCCTGTGCCTTCCAAACACCGACAAGCAACGTGTGTCATTGTGTGATTACTGCAATTAGGGCACGTCTTGGTTCTGCATACGTCTGGAAAGAGAGCATGCAGTCTTGAAACGCACGCTCAGCTTCAGTTGTTGCATGTTTATTGTTTCTTTTTTACCCTGGCTGGTGACTATCCACTCAGCATGACTTCATGTCTTCAACGCTGGGAATGATTATACGAGATGTAGGCGATATATTGAGGCTACCTTGGTCCTTCACTAAACATTTTCACTGCAGGTCGATTAGGTTGTGGTTTAACAGCAATGGGTAGAAAGACCCGAGAGAATTGTGAATGCTTATCTTTTTTTTTGTTTCGAGAAGCCTTTGAACTCCTTTTGGGGAAACATGGCGTGGCTAGTTATGTCAGAATACGTCGCAGCTTTAATTAACGGTGACAGACCACCGAAGCAGCCACCGGGCGATGAGCCTCATGCAATTTGAATACAAGTATGTATATTGTCTGATGCATCCTGATCACAGTTGAAAGAGCAGCCCATAAAAGTGAGAAAATCACTGGACTTGACAACACCACCTAGACAAGCTCATTGCGCTTCCACGCTCGACGTGACGTCACGGTAAAAGCCTACGCCGCTCGCTTCATGCTTTGCCTACAACCAATCGTTATCGCGGTGGGGGACGCGCGGAGTGAAACTAAGTTAATCAAAGCTATAATTCCACTCAAGCGCTTATCACGGAACGAACGTGTTGGTACTATAATAGCAGAAGTCGCATAAAGCATCGACAGGCTTTGACAAGGGTATGCACGCAAAGTGGCACAACAAAGCATGCGAAACTGGCTCCACCATGCTTGGCATGGCCATACGTTGCCGTGCATGCTCCGAAATCAGAACTTTTCGTAGCCTTCCGCACATAACGTTTACCTTCTTCATTGCCTCAGCACAAAATCTCCAAGAAAGCTCTTTTTGTGTGTGTGTGAAACGGAAAATGTGCCGCCAGAAAATCTCGCAAATAACAGCAGCACATTTCGCTTTAATCAAAGCAACACGGTATGACGATGTCTCACTTCACATTTTAAAGCTTTATCATTTTTTTTGAGCATGACACTCTTCATAGGCTCATTCCCCTGTTCTTTACTTTGGAAAAATTATTCTCTTGTGTTGCCCGTAGCAACATGCACTATTACGCTTATCACAACTTGTCCACTGAAACAAGTCGTACATTCCCATGGAATCTCCGATAGTAGATGTTGCCATTGATATGATCACACCCGTTTGATCAGGCGTTAGAATCAACGGCCACCCTCGACGCGAAGAAACATAAAACATTCGCGGTTCACTAACACTGTCCGAAAGTTCCGAGTTGTATACACAGGGCAAATTTCCTTCAGGTCTTCAAAGAACGATAAAGTGTAGAGACACACTCTGCACATATTTCCGCGCAGCCATGTCATCCAGCCCAGCGGAACCCGGCTACACACAGCACTGCGTGTCCGATAAAATGCAGTGCTACCGCACCCTCATCGGAGGTTGGCGTCACCGATTGTGACTATATAAGCAGGCTGCCCAGATTGGAATCGAGCCTTCTTACCTTTCGTTACCTGTACGAGCGTAGCCTTGGCATGCTCGTCTGTTGCAGTTGCTAACTGAATGAACCAGTTATGTTCTTGTGTGGGATGCGTACATCGACGGAGTCGGCATCCCACATATGCTTACTTGTTCAGTCTTTCCATTCGTGCAGAACTTCTAATAGCATAACTTAGCGCATCGCTAACTTTGCTTGCTTAGAGACCGAACGGTTGCCATGGGTAAGCCGGACAGTTATTAATAACCGTGGGCGCGGCATCTTTCCTCAGGCGAACTGTGTTCCTCTTAAGTGCAGTTCTTCCAGTGGTCTCATCACAGTGCGTGAACATTGTGACGCATTCACGTGTTTGGAAGTGAAGTTCGCGCTCCCGTACCGCACAGGTACAAAGCGCAAAAAATAGAGGTGCAAAAGGGATATTCTGAAAATCATCCCGTACCGAGTCAGTCGCTGCGCCTTCATAACCGCAGCAAGGAAAAGTTTAACTCGACAGCTTCTGCCTCCAGTGAATCACTATATACACACAGTTTTCTCCTCAGTAGTCATTAAATTTACAACTGTGTGGATTAAACGCGAGACTCGTGTAACAAACCACGTCACGAAAAACCTGAACATTCTCATTCGCTGCTCATAATTAGCATTTCTGTTCGCCTATGTACCTTCGAGCATGCGCTTTGCATGCGTGGTATAGATTCGCGAATTCGGGCCTACGTATGGCTCCTACGTAATGATGGCCCTTTATTGGCTATTTTATAAATTAATGCTAACACTTCAAACATTAATGTTTTAGTATTTTCGTAGTTCTTTACGTATACCGCAATCGAGAGGTGAGAGATAATCGCTGCCGAACGATGCATGCGCCCCGCGTCGTAGCTCGACCCCAAAAAACTTGACACGGGCGTGCTTTCTTTTTCACAGTAAAAGAGTAGAACGCAACATTGGATATACAAAAAAAAAATGCGAGCCGTTTCCTCAAAGTAGATTGCTACAGAGATGGTGGCATAACTGATTTTCCCTGCTTATGTTTGAACAAAGTTGCTGCATTCTCTTTATTAACGTATGTTTATCAAGTCTAAATTTTGTTTCGCTCAGTGCACGAGTATGCATACGTGCTCGATAAATCGCTTTCTGGTTAGCCTAACCCAGCAGTCCACGACGGCTGAATACGTCGGCTTGTTCGGTTGATCTTGTTTTTTTCTCCGCTCAAGGTGGCCCCTGCTAGAGTCCAAGCCTTGAGGTCCATTTTGTATGTGCCTAACTGTTCCTCACGTACGAGATGACCCTTAGCAGGACAGACATTGCTCGCGTACGTGCCTTCTGTTTTGGCTGGTTTACTTTCTTCCGTTTCAAACTCACCCCATTCATGCCCAAAACCTCCCTTTCTTTTGGTTTATTCGATTTTTTTTTTGGGGGGGGGGGGGGGACGTCAAGATGGCTGCCATGCAGTGCAAAAATGGCGTTTCTGCGGGCCTACTGCTTGTTTGTGAACTACCTAGCTGCGCTTTTGGATGACTGATGTGTCTGACTGCAACTCTGTGCGCGAGCATTTGTCCGCAAGCGCCGTCAGCCAGCACCCGGTAGCCTATATACAACGCGGCCCACCACGCCACTGTGGCAGACCGCGCATCGGAGGGAAACAGTCCGCCGCGCAGCTCCCGAGGAACCTTGTCCCTGCATCCCGAGACGCCACCCGCTGCTCGGGAAGGGAATATTGGCCTCGAGGACATACTGTCGTGCCACCTACGCGCTGACGTCGCTCATAGGATGTCGGGTTTTGTCGTCTGCTACAACTCCACATTTCCTGCGTGTATGCCACCGCGGGCCTTTTAAAGACGATAGTCTTTCTTGGGGTACTTCGACGCAGAAATTTTGGTCTGTGTGTGTGTGTGTGTCCTGCTGCGAAAGGTGAACCCCTTCCTCAAAGACCACCCGGCTTAACTGGTGGCTACCTTCATACTTCTGAACAGAGTCGGCCAAAAAGCAAATATTACGCATATCTGAGGCGCAACATCAATACGGAAGTATTAGACGATCTGTTCCTTTAGTAGAAAGTACATAGATGCGTAATTCTAAAGACCCTGGTGCTTGTTAGGACTCGCAAAAGCGGACGTTTCCTGTACTAGGCAAGCTTCTTGCGTTTCCAGAAACCATGGCCCGATGGCGCCCTTACCTCACGCTCGTGCGGTTAGCGCAAGGCAGGGGAACGGCCGCCCGCCACTCCGGCCGGTCCACCTATTAGATCACCATCTTTCTGTCCCCCTTCCCCATCCCCCCAGACGCTTAGCCGTGCTCCCTCATGGGCTGCAGAAAGAAGCGTCTTTTCCTCTCAAGCCACCACCACCACCACCTTTCTCTCCTCGCGTCTCTTCGTTTTCTCTCTCGCTTGCGCAACTCCTCGGGGGAAATAGAAACACGCGAACCGGAACTCATGTAGTGCGGCCGGTAGAAGGCTATCGTCTTTCGACGACATTTGCAGCGAAGCATGGAGATACGCGGCCAATTTTTTGTTGTGGGCACCGCGAGCGCTTCCCCCTGCCTGGTGACCGTCCTCCAAAAAAGCATTTTAGTGAACCGATAATCCGGGCACGTATACGAAGGTTCTTTGCTCCTGGTGACAATACCGGGTAAGGAGTTGCTACTATCATGAGCCGTAGCCAACGCCATATGAGACTATGCAACTGCTAGACACACTGATGGTTCATTATGAAATATTCTTGACGTCACATTTCACATGTCCTGTGTTGAACGAATGCAAGTGATCGTGAAACAGCGAATAAAATGTGCCACTCAATCAGGATATGCTCGAATACCACCGCGCAAGCGGCCCGCGCTCGCGCTGTCGACAGCATATGGGAATGATCGGCAGACTGGCGCGCTATCAAGCATGCTTAGGTGTGTTGGCTTAGCAATCGCCGCCGTTTTCTTTACGGTAGATAGGTTTAGTTTTTGCATCAGCTCGTCGTATAGCCAAACAAGCTAGCATATTTGGAGCTAATTAAGCTAAGACTGATTTGGACTAGCCTCATTAAAGTAATACTAATGAAGCCAAGCCTACTAAAGCTAATGTTACTCAGACTAGAGCAATTAAGCTAAAGCTAATTATACCGGTCTCATTAAACCAAGCGAAGCCAAATTAACATAATATTAATTAAGCCCTACATAATTAAGGTCATTCTAATTAACCCAAGCCGAATAAACTTAAAGCCAGTGAGACCAATAATAATTAAACATATCCTAATTTACTAATTAGACAAGCATATTTCATATAAAACTAAACCGAACCTAGTTAGGCTGATTGATTAAATCATGCCTAATTAGGCCAAGATTGAGGCGAATACTAATTAAGATATGGGTTATCAAGCTGACCAGCGTAATTAAGCCAACGGTAATTAATGCAAGATTAATTAAGTAGGGGCTGATTGAGGCAAGCCTGACTGCGCTGCGGCTAAATTGGTTGCGAAGTGAGACCTAGCAAGGCCATGTAAGAACCATGTCCAACTTCAAATCGACGAGCTGCGCTTTGTTAAGCCATGCGCGTCTCAATGCAAACCTGGCCTATTATTTTCTTCTTTTGTTCGCTTACAGTTAGCATGTCATTCTCCAGCATCGAGAACTTTATTGACAAACACTCCGAGAATTCGCGGCTGCTCTCTGAAGGTAGTTTTGTTTACGTGCCCAAGCACGTCAATTAGTTTGGTGTAAAACAAAGCGACAGTTAACATGAGGAGGCTAATTTGGCAGCACTTCTAAAAACTTCAGCTATCACCAGCAAGGATTTGCACGAGCTAGTTCTGTACATGCCGATTAGGGCACGTCAGATTCGCAGAGCCAGAAATATTACTTAGTTTTAATGAAAAAAAATGGTTGAGCCAGAATTAAATAAACAATGAGAACGGTGCGTTAATTTGTTGAAAAGCGAATGTATATGAAAAGATTACGCTCTTCATATAACCACATAGCTTTTCAGACGTGGGGATGAGAAAATCACGGATGAAAAACAGGTATGTCATGAAATTTTCGGCTTACACATATTCTTTTTATGCTACCACGTGCGAAAGATGGTCGAATACTGCTCTGCATACCGATAATGAACTTGACATTCCCAGAAGCGAACGTTCCAAGCTGATCATTAAGACGACAAAAATTTAGAATGCGCGATTTGACCCGCACGTCGCGGTGTACGAGGGAGCTGCTCAGCGCAACGAGCAAGGTAGGAAGGGGCATCCTACCTATGACGTCAAAACGACCGCAGCTCCCACCACAGCAGTGGTGGGCCTCGCGGCCAATAAGTATGAGACATGTGAGGCAGCGTGGTAGGGTACGCGCTCGGTGAGCGTTACCTGGACATCTAAAGAATGATCGTTCCCGCTTTATCAGCATGTTCCGTGGGCACGAAGCTTCTGCTTACCTGGCCCCGACACCGGAGAAGCGCCTTGCATAATAGAGTTGTGATGCGAGGACGATACCATCGATTACATTAATTGTGTGAACAGCTGCTCAGAACACGAGAATTATTAAAAAAGTATGCGATTCCATTCGACTTGTTTTTGCGCTATTGTATTACCATTCGGTCTCAAAAATTACTATTTACACACCTTTAGAAACCAACGGTTGCATGGAACATCATGTTATGGGTGGATCGATGTTAGGAGTGTCCCCATTATAACGGGGCGGTAGCCGCGGGCCACCAAGTTCTACCTTTATTTTTTCCTCTACAAACGTTTGTTTTCCCGAACTGCTGTAGACGACACCCTCTGAGCTTGGCTGCCGCCTTGTATATTCTGCATTTGCACTATGGTCGTGGAGCTTTGGGAGGAAAGAAAGGTAAATGTCATGGATAGTTTTTTTAGAGATTGCTCTACGTACGTTCTTTGGGTATTATTCCACCGATTTCTTAGCTTGCGAATTTAAGTGGAGTAATGTTAATTATAGTTACATTTTCTTTCTTCTGCGCCCACGAGCCTCAGGGAGAAAAAGAGCAGAAGAGTTGCCACCTCTCGAAACCAGCGTATGCGTAACGTGGCGTCGTAATGTACGTCGATGTGTGGTAGCAAATATTCCCCACTTGAGTTTGCAAGTGGCATGTGCACTGATCCAATGGTGCAAAGGTAAGTCGAGTGGAATCGAAGGGATCTGTTCACCGACTCAAGCCTCCATGTTTCCCCTGAGCTTCTCTTCTAGTTTGGAATTCAACCCACGGAAGATGACGGGACATGGTGAGTGTCCCTTACTTTCTCTAGCCCACATAGCTTTGATAGGTGATAACGAGTGCAAGCACATACATGACGTTTTGCAAGAGGCAAATATGCGCCATAGATCAGATATAAAGGGGGCACCCAATTCGCGACGTAAAAGATCGCATTGCCGCTCCACCAGGGCACATAACGCACTCCATCATTCATCGCGGCACTATGGCTTGGCAAATGACACTGGTGATGACACCGTGCCGGCCATAAAAACAAACGCTCGTAAACGATTTCCAGACCAACAGGTCAAACACTAAACTTGCCCTGGCAGCAGTGTTGCCAAGGGCTACAACAAGCACAAACTGCTTATCGTACAAACATCCACACTCCTAGCTCATGCACAAGGTACGCGTGAGGTAAATGATTTTCTACATTGAACACGGCCACGAAAACGTTGATGTCATTCATCACGCTGAAGTCCATCAGGATCCTGACATTCTCCTAGCTCGGGACGCACTGCACCCGAATTACTAAGGCGTCGCCGTGATCACTAGAAATATCAAGTATATGATCAGGAATGAACTTAGGGAGACGCACCCAAGGACGCACTCTAACGGAACGTCCCAAACTACAGCACAAGACGCAACACAATCCAGCAACGTTAGCTACAACACGCATTCCACCGAAGTCAAGTCGCAGGATGCCTGTACTCACATGGTGGACGTGAAACCAACACCACCAACACAACGCACACAACAAGCAGAGATGACAGAGACATGCACGGACATTACGCAGACCTCTACATACGAAAGCAAACACGCAGATGCACAAGCATACATCGTGGCAGACCTCACCACCACAAGCAAAAACCACCCGTAGACTCTCACCCCCGGAAGTCCGCTCGAAGTAAACAGTGAAGGCAATTTACATAACCACAATCTCGTTCTTTCCTGTAATCGCCCAACCTCGCCGCCATGCAGACAAACTGCAGTTTGCACTTAGCTAATACTCTAGCTACACCAAAGAAAATAAAATTCCGAAAGGTTCAAGTACTTGCCGTTGTGCCGAAGCAAGTCCACTTGTCGGAACGCTGTCGCCATAGGAATTCCCTGTTCCCCATCATTTTTAGCGGTCTGTTCATCAATTCAAGCCTCCTGTAACCCTGAGCTAGTTTTCTAGTTTCTAGTTTCGATTTCAACCTGCCATTCAAGCCACCACTTGGATTTGGCAGGCCTATGCCCGTGTGAAGCTTCATTATTATTTATTAAGTGCTTCGCCCTTAGGCATTACAGCAGGGAGGGTACAGCACATATATCAAACACACAAAAATGCAATCATAACGCAAGGAAAAAATCATTCGAACAAATGCAAACAGTTGAGGTGGCAGAGTGTTCCAATCTCTTATAGTGCGTACGAAGGAAGAGTAGCGGAAAACGTCACCCCTAAAAGGAATCGCACGTATGTTAAATTGGTGATATCGTCTTCGAGAAGCGTAGTTGGGCGGTTGAAAATACACTTGCCTGCTTATCCCTGTTTTAGAATGATATATGCTGTGGAGAAATTTTAATCTCAGGCTTCGACGACGTTCTTGAAAAAGAAGCCACTTTAATATTTTTGTTTACTTTCTGTCATACTAAGCGTCCTGTCATGATTGCCAAGGACAAACCGAACTGTTCTGTTCTGCCCTTTTTCAAGTTTAGCGGCCAGTTCCTTATTGTAGGGGTGCCAACAGATGCACTCATACTCCAGTATACTGCGGACATGTGTGAAATACAGCTGCTTCCTAAATTCCTGTGGCAAAATACTCAAGTTACGCTTTAGAAAACTCAACGTTCCTACAGCCATGTTCATAGCATGAGTGATATGTCTGTTCCATCTCAGATGAGCAGTGAAAAATACACCTAAATATTTATATTCCGTGACCTCTTGAAGAGTGGCATCCCTGATCGCGTAATGATTGCTGCATGTAAGAGCATCCTGGTAGCGGTGACCCGTGAACACTTTTTTATCACATTCAATGACACTTCCTATTTTTCACACCATGAGGCATTCAAATTCAAATCGTGTTGGAGTGCTTGTTTTTCAGAATCGCTATTAATGACCCTATATACTACACGATGATCCGCCAACATTCTAAATGATGATGTTATAACCAAAGCGGTGTCATTAATGAATAACACAAGCAAAAGTGGAACCTGTGGTACACCAGAGGTCACAGCAGCATATTTAGAGGAACAACACTTGAGAGCCACATAGATCTGTCTTGAGCGACAATACTGAGTTATCCACGCGATAACCTTATCCAGTTTGTAATGTCGAAGTTTAGCGATCAGGAGACTACTTGTTATAACGTCAAAATCTTTTCTGAAATCCAGAAATATACAGCCAACAATTTGCTTCTTGTCTGCTGCCGAGGCTAGCTCATGAGTGAATTCTATCAGCTGTGTCGTACAGGAAAACCCTGCCTGAACCCACGCTGACTAGAGTGAAGAAAGTTATTGTTAACAAGGTGAGACATTATGCTGCTGTAAATCACAAGTTCGATACATGGAATGCTAGTTAAAGGTGCTGGTCTATAATTCTCACCTCTGTCCCTCCATCCACTTCTATGAATTGGCACCACACGCGATAATAATGATTTTGTTTATTTAAAGAAATAACAGCGTTATTATTATTATTTTAAAAGGAAACCACGGAAGATGACGGAACATGGCGACATTCCTTGCTCTCCATCGATATTATCGATCTCTTCCTCAACATCCACGCTTATGCTACACGCAGGCAGTGTGCCCTTTTTCGAGAAAGTTTCGCCGCCATTAAACGACCTTATAAAAATGCGTACACTGGTTGTTCCAGAAGTTTACTGTAAAGAACATCACCAATTTGAATCCTCTCTTACTGGAACGTGTTTAAATGTGAACTTTGCTGCGTGTTTTCTGCGGGGAAACAAGACATTGCGGACACAAAGTACCCGAAGCAGGGAATTTTCAATCCCGAAAATGGGAATTCCGCTAGGTTGTACTTAACGTCACTGAATGTGGAAGCCAGCTCGCGATGCGTTGATCGCGGTCGTCTTGAACCCAAACGGGTCTTATCGCGAGCTAAAGGATGAACGATGAGACACTCCGAAGCGTAAGACCAAACTGTAGCTCGGAGTGAGTTTACCTTGCATACGCAGATGCGAGCAGCTCTTGGTGCTATGTCTGACCGTCAGTATCCGTTTTGAGCGGAACTTTCAAATTTCCGTCCCCTACGCAAATTTGAAACCATCCGCCACGCCAGGGGGCGCTACGTATTGTCAAGGTAAGCTGCCTTCATTTATCGGGAGATGCCGCGCCAGGCGTTCCAGCTGGCTCGCTGCTTTTTCACTTGTTGCGGGCCGCTGTGGGCGTTTGCTACGTTTACGTTCGAGCGTCGGTGGAAGAGACTGTAGCGCTTCGAAAATAGTTGCCCAGAGCACTTGCGCCGCAAGTGCACGACATCTGCCACTGCACCAGGCGCAGGTTGTATTGCGCCGACAGCTCGTAAACGTAATCGCAGCTGTGGAGGCGCGGCATTTGGGCGCTTTTTAACTCCGTTTTTATTTTTATGTATTCGTGAAACGAGTGCTTCTCCGGCGGCAACGCTTTCGTCCTGGAAAGAAAAAGGACTGGTCTTCCTGTACGTGAGAGTCGAATTACGCCCGATCGGGCTATTCAGTTCGCTGACAACTCGCCGTTGCCGTTCGTCGGATTCGCTTTCCGGCATACAACAAAAGAGTGTCGAGTGTGCTTTGCGCAACAAGTGTTGAGCCCGGTACGTTTTAAATCGCATTCGCCGGCCGCTGCGCTTGCTCCGTGTTCATCGGCGGTCGCGGCTGTGCAAGCATTCGTCGCTGTCATTGTCGACGTCTCCCTCGACAGGTTTCGCACGCTGCTGCTGCTGCCAGTGGGACACGATGCAGGTTCTTCGTCGCGTCTTCGATTGCCTCGTGGTTGCGTGCATCTGCGTCGCCGGTCTGTCGCTTCTGCCCCTGCTGCTGGTGAGCTTGCGCGCGCGCCAATGGTTCTTCGTGCGAATCATGGCCGTGGCTGGCCGGCTGTGGCGGGACGTCTTCGAGGGCACCCGGCGCGAAGCGATCGCCGCGTTGGACGAGACGCAGTCCAGTGACCTGAGCTACGCGCCGACGGCGCGATTCGAGTGCTCGAAATTGGCGCCGGTTCTGGAGCCAATTTCGCGTTTCTGCGAAGGAAGGTCAAGTACTGGAACGTCGATCCCAACACGGAGTTCCAGAATTTCTTCCTCGAGACTGTCAAAAAGTACCCCAAGGTAGTGCACCTCGCATCTATTTTTCATGGGGAAAGCGCCTCGCAATTTTGAAAAAATCAGTTGTCGCGTTGGCGGTAGTCGCCTGTTTCGTTCGCTAAATGACAAACAAAAAAAGGTACCGTTAATTTCTTACCACATTGCTTGCGCAGGATTTGTTTACGAACAAACGTGACATTTAGTTAGGTTTTTGTAGAAGCGTTATGACATCAATAAGCGCAGAGTCATGAAAAGTGTCGGCATTTTGTGTATTCGTGTGCACCCTTTTATTTCATCACGCGTGGATATTGCGGGGCGTTGGCAGTGTGGGAGGGGGGGGGGGAGGCGGCAGAGCGAATTCTAGCGTTTTTTTTTTATTTACGTATACTGTCCTCCTTTTTTAAGACATTCAGGAGTGAATACAAGAACTGAACAAGATGCAAACGTAATGTGGCATAGATAAACATGTACAATAACAAAGAACTGCGCCAATGAACAGACGGATGCTGCACGTACGCGTATTACGAAGCATTGGATCCAAAAAAAAAAAGTGTTGAGTAATAGAAGGAAAAATAGAACAAATACAATATAAATATGCCTATAGTACTGAAGGTCGTATAGAGATTGTGAGAAAAATGACGAAAAATTTCATGAGAAAATTGTGCGGGAGGTAACTGCTGAAGAGTGCGCCATCAAGGCTATTCCAAGTTCAACTGTTGACGGAAGAATAAAATTTAGGTCTTTAACACGAAAGTGTTTTATGCCGGAGTCCATCAAGAAACCTGTGAGATACTTCCTGTAACGGAAGTGGATCTCTGAAAAAATGAATTTACATTCACAATGAAAAAGCTCCACCCACGCGGACTCAAACCCACATTGACGGGAATTTGACGAAAGTGCTGGAAGCTCTACCGATACACCACCGCCACTTTTTTTTCTTTATTGGATACACCAGCGCCACTGTTTGTTTTAACCAGTTTGTTGACACAGCACAAACATAAACAGCAGGTAACAGACAGTTTTTCTTTTTTTTTACAGCAATGCGGACTACTACAGTAGTCTCGATGGTGGTATTAAGATTCCTTTAGGTGACCGATGTGGCGGTGGCCAATACACCACCGCCACATCGGTCACAAATGGAACAGTTTGGCTTTATAAGTGCACACTAGCGCTCTACGAGTTGCATTAACTGCCGTCCGGTTAAAGAAAATGTGTTCAGTATAGCGAAATGCAGCGCTTAACAAGCAAAATTACTTTTAATTGACATCGCCTCCCTTAAACTGCACTCTTGATCACTTAGGTTCGCTGTCGTGGTACGGCCATCTAGAAACGATAGATAGAGCGAACCAAACTATCGTGCGAATTTTCGCCGGTTGTCAGCGCTTCGGTACTCACCTACCATCACAAAGCTTTGGAGAGCGGACACGCTCCGCATAATCAATGCCTTTGTAATCAGCAGATTAAAGTTCGGCCTCCCCTATCTAGAACTCAGTAAGGCTGAGGTTGAACAAGCGGATATTTGATTCGGACCGCTTACAAGGCCGCCCTTGGTCTGCCAAGAGGAACATCCACGGAGCGGCTTCTAGCGTTAGGGATATATACAACACTTCTGAGGAACTTCGGGCCACTGTCCTAATCTCGCAGCGCGAAAGACACAAGCGAGGGTGTGGAAGTCCTACGTGGCCTAGGTTTCCTACGACCACAATACAGTGATGAGGAACTTGTGCCCCTTTCTGCTCGGGTCCGTGCCCAATTCATTATCGCTCCTCTATCTAAAAACATGAGTCCGGTGTGCCAGCGAGCTCGTCGCGACGCCAGAGCCAGAAAACTCGCCAACAGTACGGAACGGACCCAGACAACGCCTTACACGGACGCAGCCCGCTGCGGCACGCATCGGTTCTCGCTGGCTGCTTTTGGCTCGGTCTCTAGGCCAGGCTTATTCCCCTGTGCTTCTGCCAGGACTAAATCAGCAACACGGCGGAAGCCCGAGCGGTAGGTCTAGCCAGCAAAACCAAGGAATCACTAAGGCAAGGATCTTGTATCCTCACAGACTCCAAATAATCTGTCGCTATTTCGTTAGCGGCCGTGTTCCTGCGTGGGTCGCCCACCTACTAGGTGCAAGGTGCAACATTACACCAGGATCACAGCATTATACGGTGCCCGGCACTCATCGAAGCGACGGGTAACAACAGAGCGGATGGTGCAGCTCGAGCTCTTACACACCGAGCAACTGTCCTCGTCCAGACAGCAGTCTCCAACCCCGGGCGCCCACACTCCCAGGATATCTTAGAACACAGCGTCGACAACGACGGCGCTATTCAACACACACCCTCGGGTAAATGTAAAGGAAGCGCACGAATGGCGCCTTCTGCAGGCAAATACATACCCAAACCTGCATTTAAAACATGTCATCCACTCAACCGAGCACGCCGCCACTTGCCCGTGGTGTGAAGGACAGCCAACTCTCGCTCACATCACGTGGGAATGCGAGCTCAGGCCATCTAAAATTAATACGCCTCATATTTCGGCGCAAACTTCCAAACTGAGCAGTGGGAGGCCTGACTTGCCAGCGAGGAAAAGGAGGCCCAAGTGGCACTCCTCGACCAGCACGGCGGGCTGCTGAGGCCAGTGGAGCGAACGCGCGCGTCCAGACCGGCCGTGGTCGGGCATAGTGAGAACGCGGGCGCTACAAAATTTCTCCTGCTTGGCCAAGTGTTGTGTGTTGCGACGCCCACTGATGCAGGAACGCAAGGACGGCCATAGTCAAGCAAATAATTGGCCTTTGGTGAAGTGGGCTGCGTTCTCACAAAATGATCCGCTGACAACCCGTTCGGTTTCGCTTGCAAAGTGTCAGCAGACGCTCCTTGTTTATGGCAGGTTTGCGCAGAGCTCTGGCTCATACAATTCAGTGTTTCCGGAGCAATGTGAGTCGTTCGAGAACTTTCTCTCGTGTACAGCTGTCGACAATCCCTGTGCCGTGTCGAGGTGCCGCTGATATCCTTGTGTAACGTGTTCACATGTTCACAGTACCCAAGCCATCTGCCACCCCTCGATTCGCCGGATTGCCACTTATGCATTCCACAACTTCGCGAAGACAGGTTTCACTTTCGTGTTATACAGACTCCTGTAACAGAGGGATGAACCACCTTTTTTTTTTTAAAACGTGGCTTGAACGGAAGCAGAATTCAGGGAAATGAAAGCTTCCAGGGGCACGAAAAGGGCACTTCACAAATGAAACCGGTGCCGCGATAACCGGATATCCGGTGCACAATCTGATGTAGGGTGATACCCATTATGCCGCGGTTTTGTAACACGGTGGCTGATAGCGTGAAGAGTGAAAGAAATGTGACGAACGTGGGAACGGCACTTGCCATGCGGCGACGAAAAGAAAAAGAAGTGGCAGATAGGATTTTGCTTTTAAGATAGAATTGCGACGTCATATCAGTATGCGAACAGCTAGTGAGTATATTTTTGCCCTCAGAATTTCTGAGATACGTCAGAGCAATAGTTAAATGTAATCTAGCTCTTTTTATTTTCATTCTTTGGCAAGGTTCATGGTCCTCACGCATATGCATCACCAAGGAAAGCACCAGGGCGGTTACCAGAAGGATTTTCGGTTTTGATGCTGGCACATTTGTCGCTCTTCTACAGGTCGGCAAACTCACTCGGGAGTCCGCTCACTCAGACCGACGTGTGTCTCAGTGAATGCAGATGAGCAAAATTTACGCGAGTTTGAAGTTCCGCTGCGCAAATTTTTCGAAAGGTTGAGTTTGATTTCTGGAGTTCTGCGTCCAAAAACCACGATATGATTATGAGACAGGCCATAGTGGAGGGCTCCAGTAATTCCGACCACGCGAGGTTCTTCAAAGGACTTATGACACCAAAAGGAGATGTATATGTGTTATCGGGTTGTCCTGCATACGAAGCCAATTCTGACCGAGTATTAGCGGCGAACGTTGCCTCTAAGATAGTTAATACGGTATCAAAAGAAGTGGCAACGCCCATCTAAGCTTGCAGAACCTCGCGACATGCCACTAGTATGCCGCGGTTAGTGGCGTAGAGAAAATTTCCCGGCGGGGGGGTGGGGGACGTATTTTCGAAAAAAAGGAAGGGGGTCGGAGCTGTGACTTCATTGCTAGACATGCCAACATACGTATATATGATATTCCACGTCATGTCTAACAACTTGTTTTTCAACCACCTCCGATCTCACTGAAAGAAATGTGGGAAGTAATTATTGCTGAATCATTTCCCGGAAAAAAAATTTTCTCGCGCCTTGAACTTTGCGCCGACACGCGAAACTATGTCGCGCAAATAAATATACAAAATTGTTTATTTGGGCCATGGCTGCGGCGCAATTTTGTACTCATTCTTAGTGTGATGGTCTTTCATTACCACATTAGTCTGTCCATCTTAGTTTCAATTCACGTTATTTTTCGCCACGAACATTGCCAAGTGTACTACTATTCGAAAGGTGATCGCTCTTGCCCATAGGTGCCGGGTCAGCAAAGGCAGCGGGAAGTTTCGCTCCTTCAGCAAGACGGTCTCCGCTGCAGTGCCTCGACCAGTTATGACCGTTGGATACACGACAACAGATACCACAAAAAACACTAGTTCAGTTCATACACAACACAGGACTTGCAGCACACTTTTAACATAACACACCCTAAACTATGCCTTAAAGGGGTCCTGAACCACCCTCCGGGCTTGGTGAAAAAACATATTCTACGGCTTGCCTACGCTGCAACGAACATCTCAGCCAAATGCTGTAGTCATCCGCGAAGCGTAGCGTTCACAAGCGGAGCACGAAGCTTCCACTTCTTCAGGAGCCCTCAACCCAAAAAGCGGCTTCTCCTCACGCTCTTGAATATGCTCTATTTCGTCATAGAGCATTTACAAGAAGCGTCGCTGCTATTGGCCGATGGCAGACACTGCCCGCCTCGGCTGTGTGCGGGCCCTTCGAAGCGCGCCTTTTTTAAAACCGTAAGCGCGTGCGTGCCGTGCGTGCCGTGCGCTCGCTTTTCCTTGCGTTGTGAGCACCCTCTATAGGCAAAATAGTTGCTGGAAATATGTAAAAATATATTTGTTAATGCGCAAGCCTCATAGTGCCATTGGAAGGCGTCCGTAAACTACCTCGGCGTGGCGCGACCGGTGCGGTGCAAAAGTCACCATAAATATAGTTTTCCAAGGAGCCAAAAATGCATGCCTGCAGCCCGTATGCATCACGAATTAACAACTTTAATTCATCAGTGATTGTAGATAGGTTTATTCCCTATGGTACTCCAATGCGCCACCTTCTAGTACTCGTACTCAATAACAGGGCTGGAGCGAACCCAAAATATTTCTTCTACAAGGTAGATTAAAGGACGAGGTCTGATTACGTGTGTACTTGAGTGGATTAGAGCTCATTAAGGGGCATAGGGTGACTTAAGACAGACGGAGGGCATTAAGGTGGACTATGGCATATTATAGAGCGGATTACGCTAGACTTAGATTACGGTGAATTAAGGATTACAGCAGATTAGGGTTGACTAAGGTAAATTAGTTTCGAATGAAATCATTGCATCTGTAATGTTTGGCTTAATTTGGCGTAACTTAATAATCTGAGCTTATTGAGACTTGACTTAGTCTTAACTTAATTAGCCAGGGCCTAATTAGCGTTACACTAATTAGACTCCGGTATAATTAACTTATACCTAATGATACATTGTTTAATACGCTGGTATTCATTACTCATGATATATTATGCCTGCGGTAATTAGTCATATCTTAATTATACATGGCCTAATTAGTACAGGCCTAGTTACGCTGTTCTTTGACATATTATCTTAATTAGATATCGCTTGATGAATACTACCTGAAATAGGCCTGATTTAATCAGTGTTAGCCTAATTAGTCCTGAAATGTTTAGTCTCAACTTAATGAGGCTTGACCTTGAAGTCCTAGCATAATTTACCTTTGATTAATAAGTGCTAGCTTAGGTTTGACTTAACTAGTAATAACCTAGCTATGCGTGATTTAATCAGTACTAATAATTAAACAAGGTCTAATTAGGAGCTTGCTTACACTAGATTTGTTCATATCAGCTAAATTAGGCTTCGCATAATTAGATTTACCTTAATTAGACATGGTTTATTAGTATCGTGGCTTAATTATTAATCATTAGCATCCGCTTAATTAGATGTGACTTACTTGTCATAGCTCAATTCAGGTTGAATTAGTTCAGTTTGGCTTGGTTTTGCTTAGTTGGATTAGTCCTGTCTGAACTAGGCCTCAGTTATTATTTCCTAATAGGCTCTCTTGAATAAGACTTAGCCTTACCTAACTAGTCCTAGGAATCTTAATTAGGCTCCATTGAATGAGCCTTAGCCTTACCTAACTCGTCCTACGGAGCTTTGTCTTTAGTACAGCGTGGTCGTGTTATGCTAGCATTACATAACTTAGCGGACTGTTTCGGCAGATTTGCCAGTTTCACCAATAGCTTAAACAGCTTCACTGTTAAAATTGAACTAGTGTATTCACACATTAATTAATCCATCCATCTTACCGCATGTCAACGCACCTTATTCACATTAACCTGTCGGCAAGGGTCCGAGTGTGAAGGTCTTCCTTCCGAGTCATAGTAGTCACGTTCGAGCCCGGCAGCATGATTATCCCGTCTACAATCACTAATCAACAATTAAATAACTTGGGGTTATGCAGGACAAGGTGGAGCAGCGTTGGCAGTTGCGCTGTTTGTCCTGACGCCGCGTTATGCGCCAATATCGACGACACGCAGCGCTACTGACAAAGTAAACGCTCACACCTGCGAGCCTAAACGTATGTGATGAACGAAAACAAAGCTTCGGAGGATCGAAAAAAAAAAAAAAGAATGCGGTGATCGCGATGGGCACGCGACCGAGCCTAGGCGCGAAGCGAGCAGGCGGCCACAAGCGCACTGCGAAGAAACAGCCCCTAAACAGCCCCTGGTAGTCGCGCGCTTTTCGTCAGCCACTGACACGTCGGTGAAGTCTGGTGACGTAAGCGGTGGGCGGGGCACCTCCTTCGACGCCGCCCTAAGGAGCTCTGTACCTCTATTCCGCAGAGTTGAAACAGGACTGGAAAGGGAAGTTTTCCCGTCGCAATATCTTCGCTCCTAACAAAACCGTTTTGAAAAATTCTTTCGGCTGTCAATTTCTGAGAGGCATCAATACACACCAGCCGTTTCAAAACCAATGCCCGAGCGGTGGTTCAGGACCCCTTTAAGAGCAAGCCAATTTCGCAATAAAGAAAGAAGAAACAGAGTATCGCCAAAGTCATAGTGACAAACGGGCGCGCAGTGCTTTTTAATACCAAGAGGAGCATATTTTCTTTATTTTGCGTCCTCTCCGCGTGGCTACTCATGCGTGCGTTGAACACACGGCACGTTTCGTCGTCTGATGAGCTGACGTGCGGCGCCTCATACTACGACACGCGGCGTTCAGGGCACACGGAGAGAACGAGACATCAACGCGTAGGTTCCGTCAGAGCACTGACCGAATCTTGCTCCGTCGGCACCCGCGGCTCTTCGGCATGTACGATCCGAACTTATATCTTCGTAATAAAAAAAAAAAAACGAACGATTATGCGACGCCCTCCTTCACTCTTTAGTAGCATTGGGAATAGAACTTATCGTTTCGCGCTAGCGGTAACCGCGCCACAACAGCGGCCGTCACCGACGACTCCGACCGTGGGCCTAGCTGAGCGGTCGCCGCTACCGACGACGCATTGAGCAAGAGCTAGCTCATCGCGTGACGCTTGTTTCGAACACGATGATCATTTATACCCATAAACCTTCTGTTAACACGTGCCTTGCAGCTTTTGCGTACACCTCAATGCGAAGTGCAAGGCTGGTAACGAAGTGGCCTGGATCCGTGAAGCGGCCGGTGCTGCTGTTTAGCTGCGAATTGCCGTTGCATACTGCGGCTCGCGATCGTGCGAATGGCTGAAAAGCGGGCGGCCTTTTCAGAAAGGGACGGCGCACTTCAAGCATACCCTTACACATTGGTTATTTATATCGTGTGAGAAACAAATGTGGTCCGAGCGGTGGTACGGCAGGTGGATCGGTGGACCTAAAAAGCTGCCGGGAGGCGAACCGGCGTCCAGCGACATGATGTTCCAGGTCACACGTCGCCAGCGCTGCCGTTGGCTGTCGCTGTCGCACGGTTCGACCCGACGACAAAGATGTCCCGTCATTGCCTTAATGGAGGCACTGACCCGGTCGGACGCCGTCGGCTCCTGCCACGGTGGTCAAGTGGCCGTGGCACACGTCTACATCATGATCCGAGGGTCGCGGGATCGAATCCCGGTCGCGACTGCTGCGTTTCGATAGAGACGAAATGCTGAGGACCGTGTACCATGCGATATCACCTACACGTTAAAGAACCCCGGGTAGTCGAAATTCCCGGAACCCTCTCTACGGCGTCGCTCATAATCACATCGTTGGCTTTCGGGCGTAAAACCTCAGAAAGCATCATCAAATCTAACGCCGTCCACTCTGCCTCTGAGGGCTGACGACGTAATGCAAGGCGAGCGCGGTGAGCAGGCGAATTCAGCAACTGGACTTGCGCGGGCACTCCGGCAACGTCCACTGAATCTTGAGCTCACGTGACCATTGTCTGTTGCCCGATTCCGACGGCCGCGCGAGCCCCGCGGCGCTAGTGTTTAACTCTCTGTGGCGCGCGTTTCGAAGCTTCATTAAAATTGAACATTATTACCGACGCTAGGATTAAGTAGACGTCACTTTGGAGAGTTTGTGGCTTCATGCCGCGATTACAAGCCACTTTCTGCTCATTGCAGCAGGAAAGGAGAGGGGCCAGGGTACTTCCGTAATACTAGGCGTACCTTTTGACGATAGTGATAATATTGAAACGGGCACAGGAATACGCTTCTAACGGTAGTGTATTCTAGAACGGAGTGATTAGCCGGTGCAGCCCCAATGGCGGACCGTCAGCCTGCGCCCCACTCCTGTGTCTTCTTTGTTCCCCTCGGGATCGTCGTCTTCATCCGTGTTCTTGCACGTGACAATATGTTGGTTAAGCGTATGCTTCGTTCATTTTTAACTTCGCTGCTCAATCGTATTGCAGACTATATACATTTCCTGCGTGCTACACTTTGCGCAGTTCATTGGATGCGATGCAATATCCGCATTTCATGTCTTTGAGTAGATCACTGGCCACTCGCGCTTTCTATTGTCAAACGCGATATTATTGCATATTATTTATTTTTTTATTTACAGGACACGGCAGGCCCTATTCGGGCCCAAGCAAGAGTGGGTACCTAAAGTCAGTGACACTATCAGAAACGGAATATAAAAAAATGAAATACAAGGCACAAAATGTACGAACATTCTGAACATCACTGAGGAACGTAATTAATATATAGCAATATAGCAGTAACAGCATACAACGTACAATACAAAAATTCACAGCACCAATGAGAAACAAATAATATATAGTAGCATTTAAAAATCAAGATAGGTCATTCATGAGATGGGAGAATAATTGTGTTGAGTCAGAATTAACCACTTTTTCCGGTAGCTTGTTCCATAATGCGAGAACATGAGGAATAATGAATATTGATGTACGTTAAGGTGACTGAATGGTTGCCTAACCGTCTTATTATGATGAGTACGATCAAAGGCATGGGCCGGGTCGGTTATGGTAACGTTCAGTTGGTATTTTTGAAGTGACCATGGTACAGTTGATAAATGAATTTTGATTGAGAGACTATTCTCTACGGTGAGCGAGTGACTTCAGCTTTGCCCTCGCGCGAAACGTGAATAGCTCGAGCAACTGGACCTCAGAGCCAGGTTTTGCACCATCTCTATCTCTTTAATTAGATATTTTTGATACGGAGCCAGACCAGGTCTTCATACTCTAACTTAGGCCTGATAAGCGCTTTGTAAGCTTTTAGTTTTACAGAGTGTGAAGTATGACGTACGCTTACGCTCTTTAAACATTGCTAACTTCCTTATCGCCATTGCTGACAGATGTTGTCTACATGGGGTTCACCAATTTAAGTTGTACTTGTGAGCGTGACACTCGGATATTTTGATTTTGCGTACGTTTTTTTTTTTTTGACATACGCGTCTTAATGGTGTAGTGGAATCTAACGGGTTTGTATGTCGTTAGTGTTAATGGATGGCCGCGTTTTAGATGCGTTGAGTTTATAAGGCCCCATCTTTTGTCACACCAGGAGACAGATGGAGAGCAGTAGCATCGTTAAGTCTGGCTTGGTCGGAATGCTGAATTAATGTCTGCATAAACAACGCAACCGTCCGCAAAAAGTCGGGTTTTCACAGGCGAATTGAAGTGGAACAATAAGTTGTCCTTTATGTCAACCCAAAAACAATACTGAGAGCAGCAAGCACCGACCCTTATCGGTACTCCCGAGTGTACATCTAATGTGTCAGAAACGCCGTCATCAACCATCACAAAGTTTTCCTTGAGGACAAATAGCATGTAACTCAGCGGGTAATGTTGTGCGGATAATGTTGGGTGGATATATATCTTTTATCCGTGTTTGTTGTTTCAATGTATGTCGCGCCTTCCTTTGACAGTCTTAAGGGTAACCATGCGTAGTACATCAGATTGTGGCGTAGTGCTTGGTAATGTGACATCCTCAGCCACGTTCACTGCAGCGCCCCGTCTCCTCCCATCCTCCTACCCACTGAGGCCATTTCGATCAAAGCGCAGTGCAAGGCAAAGGTATTGGACAGATTTGGTTGTTAAGAGGGGCGCCGTCCTCCATCCCTGTGCGCACGCTTTACGGTTCTAGACGAGGAGGTCTAAAAAAAGGACTTTAAGACCCTCTTTGGCTCTAACTGTAGTTGCCTCACACAAGGTAACTTAAGTGCACTTTGAAAGAGTGCACTTCGCCGCTAGTGTCATTCGCGCGCTTGTCAAACGGGAACGCTTAGTGACACTCGCTGCAAAGCTGCACTTTGCAGGCCAGTGCGTTCGCCGAACTCACTCGCGGCGACCGAATGTGTAGCCTCGCTAGCAGTGGCTCGCAACAAAACATCTATTTATTCATAACGCGGCGTTCGTAGTATCTCTAAAACATTATTTTCTTATTAGAATTACTGCTATGCATTAAAACAAATCATATTTCAACAAAAAAATTCTCGCTATTCTCGCCCTCGAGAAGTTTGCGCCATGTCCGCTAGGGGAATGTACATTTCCAATGCACACTTCTCTTTCTCGTGTAGCAGCGCGTGAGCGTAAGTGCACTCGTTCAAGTGCACTTAGTTTAAGTTGCCTCGTGTGACAGGGTTATAACGCAGTCGTGTGTATTTCTACTCGCAGTAAATTCATGGTCTGTCGCACAGTAGTCCCTGGGAGACATTATCAGTTCATTATCATGAAAATAGCATCTGTTATTAGCTGATGCATACTCAATCTCCTTCCTCTGATGACTTCCTTGGGCAGGTCTTAGTGTTACATGTTGTTGAATAGTGTCAGTACATAAAAAGCGATTGTGTATCTGAGCGAGCTTATCTGTGCACACTTGCTATGCATTCACACATGGTTACGGTTTAGGCTTAGTAAACGTTTGAGCAGTGGAAGTGGATCGTGCTCGCTGACGGCGCATTTCTGATATTTTTCGCGGAGGCGGCGCTCCCTATAAGCTTCGAACCCTGCTCTTTCAGCTGCGTCTCCAACTGCGTCGGAGACTTGGACCTGGCTCCATAGTTTCTTGGCCTGGTACATCGCTTGAGTGACCGTACGGCTGTACGATAGCCTGTGAGACAATTTTTTTGTGTATGTTATACCTGAAACGGCTATCTTTAGGACTTAAGGCCTCGTTGTCACTGTATTCTTTCGGACCATATCCGAGTACGACAGTCCCTAAAACGAAACAGCTGAATAATGCCGACCTCACCTTCAGGCCTGCCACATGTAGGCGTGTATATGAGGCCGCGCACAAGATCATTCTACCGTCAAGCTTGCCACCTTATCGCAAGCGTAAATTTTGGTTCGCGCACTGGTGCGGCTCAGTGTATCCTCGGTGTACTTGCTTTTTACATGCAATCCCGGCGAACAGAAAGAAAAGTATGACGCCACGTAGAGTGATCCCGGTAAGAAGGATTTATTGATTTGTGGGGTTTTACGTCCCAAAACCTGCCCCGCCACGGTGGTCTACTGGCTATGGTACTCGGCTGCTGATCCGACGGTCGGGGGATCGAATCCCGGCCGCAGCGGCTGCATTTCGATGGAGGCGAAATGTTGAGGCCCGTGTGCTGTGCGTTGTCAGTGCGCGTTAAAGAACCCCAGGTGGTCAAAATTTCCGGAGCCCTCCACTACGTCCTCTTCATAATCACAGCTGGTTTTGGGACGTTGTTGTTTTGTGGATTTAACGTCCCAAAACGAGCTCTGATTATGGGAGACGCCGTAGTGGAGGGCTCCGGAAAGTTTGACCACCTGGGGTTCTTCAACGCGCACTGACAACGTACAGTACACAGATGCAACATTTAGCCTCCATCGGATATGAAGGCGCCGTGGCCGGGATTCCATCCCGCGACCCTAGGATCCGCAAGCCCACTACCATAGCCACTAGACCACTGTGGCGGGGCTCCCAGTCAGAAGGAAGCGACAGCTAACGTTTCGTCAACCTGAACACCGTATTTTTTTTTCTTTTGCTACTAAAAGTTACTTTTTCTAAATATTCAAGGAGTACGCGTTTTCTTGTCGACTGCACTTTGCTTGTTTCTGCAGATGTGTAGCCACGCACTGCTCTGAGTGAGAGCATCAAAGCATTAAGCAATATCAGCATTAAAGGCCAACTCCGGCGGTTTTTCGCCATGTTCCGATATCAATGTTTTCCAATAGTATTGGTAGTCCTGTAACCGCTAGGGTGGTTCGGCTTGCTCAGAAACGCACCAATAATTTTAAATAAGCAACTGAATGTTGTCTTCAAACCCGAAACTGAAACGGGTAGATGCTTCGTGCAGCGTGTTTGATGACATCACAAACTTTCCTTCACCAGAAAATATTGGAACTGGCACCAAAAAAATGCCAATGGCTAGGTCATCCGACGATGTATTGTGTTTATGCCAGCTTTTTTTATCTTGACCACGACGATCTGAGCACTGAAGTATCGCCGTTTTGCTTTTGCAAGGCCCGCTGACTCCGGTAGGCAGCACGGAGGCAATGACGTCAAAAATACAGGGTGGCCCGCGTGGAGAATCCGCTAAAAATGTTTTTAAATTCATTTGCAGGAAAACTAAATGACCCGTATCCACCTGGCTTGGCATATATCTATTAGAGTACCGAGGAAAATACATAATGAAGGTTTTATTGAGATCAGTGGACACTGAAAATCGCCGGAGTTGTCCTTTAAGTAAACAGGTGCCACTGTCGTCTCTTAGTTTCCCCCGCTCCATGCAGCCCCACCTCCCTATGTCTCCTTGTGCAAGGATACGTGCTCTATGGCTATGCTCTCCAGAATCGGCCCTACCCCGCTGAAAGTCCTCAGCAATCATGCATGCACAGAGCAGATAATTTTGGTCCCGCCCTTACGGTGTCTTCTTTCGCGACAAAAAAATGGCCGCGTATCTGCGTGCTTCGCTGCAAATGTCGTCGAAAGACGGTGTCTTCTGCCGGCCGTACTACATGAGTCCTGGTCTCATCCGCGGCCACCCCTGATGCTGTTCTCGTACCATTTTCGTCCTGGCATGATATACAATGGAGGTTTGTATGAACAGATTTCATTTTACCGCATTATTTCATCAAGCAGCAATTTATGTTTTGCCTTGCCTCAGACAGCGCATCCTCTCTTTTGAATCGGCCGCATCTGGCTGGCATTGATAAAATAGAGGAAGCGCTGCGTGAGACATGCACGCCATCTGACAGCACCGTCGGGAAACACGAGCTTGCGCAGAATCCCTGGGAAACTGCCAGGTGGCAGCACCAAATTGTCGGCAAAGGCCTTTTTCGTGCAGAGTGTCGCATATTTAGCGCGGCCTGAGAAATAGTAGTGTCTTTAGAATTACGTATCTATGTATTTTCTAGTAAAGGAACACACCACCTAATAAAACGTATTGATGTTGCGCCTCAGATATGCGTAATATTGCTTTTTGATCTACAGTGCTGACAAGTATGAACGCAGCTACCAGTTCAAGATGGCTGGGCGTCAGGCAAGTGCTTAAACATTGGTCGGGTGGCAGAATCGTGTGACAGACAGACAAACAGACAGACCAAAATTTCTGCATTCAAGTATCCCAAGAAAGCCTATCGTCTTTAAAAATGCGCGAGCGGTCGCGCTCCTGTTTGTGTCACTCAGTCGATGTTTACCCCACGTCGTTTCATTCCAGTTTCAATCCGAATTCAGTCTTTATTTCGCAGAAACCAAAATCGAGCTTTCAAATCGAATGAGGTTGTTCCTTCCTTGCAAACGAAGTTGTTCTAATTAAAGGAAGGTTGACAGAACCGGTATATAAACGAATTCCATTCTGGAACAACAGTTATACCGAAGATTAATAAAATGACTACAACAGCAGTTTCACAGTAGCACAACTACATATCAAAATATGTCATATGACACATATGGAATAATCTTCCGTGGACATATATGAATCGTATGTGTTCTCATACGATTCCTACGGAGTTAGTGGATATGTCTGATAGGTTCAAAGGAGACAATTTTCTGCTGGGAACGCGAGCGTTCCCTTCGAAGAGGCGAGGCTGTTTGTGCGTTCCGAATGGCACTTTATACGCAGAAGACGCACAATACATACACACACACTTAGGAGAGCAGATAAACAAGGCAAAAGAAAATTGGCAGATCCCACGTGCAGTGGGAATCAAGGAAATGCGAAGCACGCATAAGGAACGTAAAGTGGATTTGCATTGTCTCGCTATACCGAGTTTGGTACATATGAAGTTAATGAAACGGCCGCAAGAGCACCAAGACTGTGGCATGTAAACCATGCCGCTCATACACGCATGCGATGGTTCTAACGTTATGACTTGTCATTTACGTTCGTCATGCAGTCGTGTTGTGCCGTAGCAGTTTTGGTATACATCACTTTAAGGAAACGAGTGGCATGTAGATCATGCCGCTAATGACATGCATGTCACGATTTTCATGTAATGACCTGTCATTTATGATCGTCATGCAATCATGTTGTGCCAAACCAATTTTCGCATCCAATTAACGAAATGTCAGTGTAGCGCCAGGACCATGGCATGTAAAACACGCCGGTCATGACACGCGTGTCATGATTATAATGTTATGACCTGTCATTTACGTTCGTCATGCTGTCGTGTTGTGCCATAGCAATTTTGGTATACGCCCCATTAACGAAACGCCTGGCATGTAAATCATGCCGCCCATGACATGCATCTTATGCTTTTCATGTTATGACCTGTCATTTATGTTCGTCATGCAGTCATATTGTTACATACCAATTTTCCTACACATCCAACTAGCGAAACGGCCAAGAGAGCACAAAGACCGTGGCATGTAAATCATGTCGCTCATGACATGCATGTCATCATTTTCATATTATGACCTGTCATTTACGTTCATGATGTAGTCATCTTCTGGTATGCCAATTTTCGTATACATCCCGTTAACGAAACGCCTGGCGATTAAATCATGTCGCCCATGACATGCATATCATGATTTTCATGTTGTGACCTGTCAGTCATGTTCGCCATGCAGTCATGTCGTGGCGTACCATTTCCATATATATCCGATAAACGAAACGGCCAGGAGAGCACCAAGACCGTCGCATGTTAACCATGTCACTCATGACATGCATGTCATGATTTTCGTGTTATGACCTGTCATTTATGTTTGTGATGCAGTCATGTTGTGGCATGCCAATTTGCGTATACGTCCCATTAACGAAACGCGTTGCATGTAAACCATGTCATTCATGACATGCATGTCATGATTTTCATGTTATGACCTGTCATTTATGTTCGCCATATAGTCATATTGTGGCATACCAATTTTGTATACATCCCATTAACGAGACGACCAGGAGAGCACCAAGATTGTGACATGTAAATCATGCCCCTCATGACACGCATGTCATGATTTTCATGTTATGACCTGCCATTTATGTTCGTCAGGCAGTCATGTTGTTGCCATACCAATTTTCGCATACATCCCATTAGCGAAACGGCCAGGAGAGCTCTAAGACCGTGGCATGTAAATCATGCCACTCATGACATGCATATCATGATTTTCATGTTATGACCTGCCATTTATGTTCGTGATGTAGTCATGATGTGGCATGCCAATTTTCGTAAACATCCGATTAGCGAAACGGCCAGGAGAGCCCTAAGACCGTGGCATGTAAATCACGCCGCTCAAGACATGCATATCATGATTTTCATGTTATGACCAGTCATTTGCGTTCGTCATGTAGTGATGATGTGGCATACCAATATTCGTAAACATCTGATTAGCGAAACGGCTAGGAGAGCACCAAGACCTTGGCATGTAAACCATGCCGCACATGACATGCATGTCATGATTTTCATGTTATGACCTGTCAGTTGTGTTCGTCATGTAGTCATGATGTGGCATACCAGTTTTCGTAAATATCCGATTAGCGAAACGGCCAGGAGAGCACCAAGACCTTGGCATGTAAACCATGCCGCACATGACATGCATGTCATGATTTTCATGTTATGACCTGTCCATTATGTTCGTCATGTAGTCATGATGTGGCATACCAGTTTTCGTAAACATCCGATTAGCGAAACGCCTAGGAGAGCACCAAGACCTTGGCATGTAAACCATGCCGCACATGACATGCATGTCATGATTTTCATGTTATGACCTGTCAATTATGTTTCAAGTTTCAAGTTTCAAGTTTATTTCAAATATTATTACAAACATAAAATATTACACAAGATAATTATACAGAAGGAGGTCCGAAAGCACTAGGCTGCAGTCATGTAGTCATGATGTGGCATACCAGTTTTCGTAAACATCCGATTAGCGAAACGGCCAGGAGAGCACCAAGACCTGGCATGTAAACCATGCCGCACATGACATGCATGTCATGATTTTCATGTTATGACCTGGCAATTATGTTTGTCATGTAGTCATGATCTGTATTACCAATTTTCGTATACATACGATTGGCGAAACGGCCAGGAGAGCACAAAATCGTAGGCGCATAGATAGATAGATAGATAGATAGATAGATAGATAGATAGATAGATAGATAGATAGATAGATAGATAGATAGATAGATAGATAGATAGATACATAGATGCGCTCAAACTCGCCGAAGTTCGCTAAGAAATGCTTCGCATTTAAAAGCCCCGCTTTCGAGATTAAAGTGCACCACTAGAATTTAGCAGAAATGCTTGTTTCTGCAGTACCATACACACAGTATATTCTCTGATGTTTTGGTCAGTCAGACTACTCCGCCCTAATTTCGAGGTAAACGGAATGAATATCTATGCATTCAATTTTCAATGATGTTCGGAACTCTACGATATCCCGAATAAATACAATGTTTCTCGTTATTTAAATAACTTGAGTGCGCCAATGTCATTCATAGCGAAAAACAGACGGATTTAATCTTGAAAGAAAAAGAAATTCGGATGATCTCTCGCATTGTAGGAATACACGTCATGTGAAGAAATCAGCGAGAAATTTCCCTTTGTGGAACTAGGCGCGCTAAGAAATGAAGGAAAGATAACGTGTGGCTCATATCGGCATTTCATATGTGGTTGAAGCCAGTACGCATAAAGTTACCCTAAGGTCTATCGGCCCCGCCGCGGTGGTCTAGTGGTTATGGCACTCGGCTGCTGATCCGAAGGTCGCGGGATCGAATCCCGGCCGCGGCGGCTGCATTTCGATGGAGGCGAAATGTTGAGGCCCGTGTGCAGTGCGATGTCAGTGCACATTAAAGAGCCCCAGGTGGTCAGAATTTCCGGATCCCTCCACTACGGCGTAATTAAAAGTTTTTGTCTTTCTGTCCGTCTGTCTGTCCACTACGGCGTCTCTCATAATCAAGCCATGGTTTTCGGACCCCAAAAATCGATCAACGAAATTCCTCATGCAGGGTCGGGGTGCGTTAGCATTCAGTCGATTGCGCTGACCAAGAATGAAGTAGTCTTTATAACGTTGGTGATTAGTACCCTAGCAATATCACCTTCCCTTCCTGCTGGCGCCTTGTATCGCTAGATGACTAAACAGTTGTAAATAAGCTTACTTTCTTTCTTTCCCTATTTTATTTCTTTGTCTTTCTGTTGTCCCTTCTTTCTCTCTGACGCTCTTCAGTTGTTCATGCTGTGTGTTCTTGCTCCTTGCTTTCTTTTTTTAGGGGCGAAGCTCCCTCTAGTCTAACTTGTCACGCTCAGGCGTCAGGCGTCAGTCGTCAGGCGTAACCCGCGTGCCTCCCGGCACGCGCTCGCCCTCGGCGTTCGCCTTGGCGCGTGCCTCTCTCTCT
>JABSTT010002517.1:0-39956 GCA_013339685.2 Hyalomma asiaticum | reverse complement strand
TTATATATATATATATATATATATATATATATATATATATATATATATATGGGTTGCCGGTGAACGCTTCTCCACGCGAGCAGTCGGTATTTCTCAATAAAACATCTGGCGTCTTTTCGTTTTGCTTTTAGAAAACATCTGGCGTCTTTCGTTGGTTTATTTCATCATCAACGGTGTTCTGAACAAAATTTTTATTGTTTAATCACGCACAGGAGAAATCTCACCACGCACTACCTTGGAGGTAAACAATGGCTGCTACTGGGAATGAGAGACAGCAGAAGTCGGCTTTTAAACACTTCTACTTCTACTAACGTTTCCTACTGGAACATGCCAATGGCTGCTAATGGGGAATGAGAGACAGAAGAATTCGGCTTTTAGTTAACGCGCACGCTGCGAATTTTTTTATTGTTCAACAACGCAACAGGAGAAATCTCCCACCGGCACCACCTTGGAGGTCAAAGCGTAAGACTGGTTACGCACTACGACTACGACTACGACTACGACGAGGCACGAACGGGTGCCGCTTTAAGGAGCTTCGCCCCTAAAAAAGAAACGAAGGAATAATCAACGCGACAATAGTGATAATGCGACGTGGTTTATTGACGTCTAGACGTCGAGGAACGTCAAAGGCGAGCTCCGACAAACGGGCGAGCGTCAGCAGGCACAATCCGGGCAAGCGCTCGCTCGAGGCACGAGACTGTCGCCAACGCTGAGGCTTGCTTGCTTGCCTTCCTCATCTTCTTCATTACAATTACCCCCGGCGACGAGCGTAGCCATCCTGGCTACTTAAGGCGCAGATAGTATGGCGGGGTCATAATAGGGCTTGAGGCGGCTGACGTGGACGATTTCCCGTCCACGACGACGTAAGTCTTGGGATGGAGTCAAGGGCTCCACTTCGTAGTTGACGGGAGATGTCTGAGTGAAAATGCGGTAGGGACCATGGTAGCGTGCGAGAAATTTCGAGGAAAGTCCAGGCGTCTTCGGGGGGACCCAAAGCCAAACGAGGGCTCCCGTCGGGAAAGTGGAAAGCGAGCGGTCACAGTCGAGTCGAAGCTTCTGGCGGCCTTGAGCGTCTGTTGTCATCGAGCGAGCCAACTGTCGACAATCTTCGGCGTGCTTAGCAAGATCTGAAATCGGTGTGTATTCAGTGGTGTCAGGTGTGTAGGGCAGCACAGTGTCCAGCGTACACGATGGCTCGCGTCCGTACAAAAGAAAGAACGGTGAGAATCCGGTGGTGGCTTGCGTAGCAGTATTGTATGCGTACGTGACGAATGGGAGGACGGTGTCCCAGTTGGTTTGGTCGGACGCAGTGTACATTGTCAGCGTATCACCCAGAGTCACCCATTAAATGGATGACGTTCAATAGAATCTGCGTTTATCATTTGTGATACCTCCAGGTTATTCCGATCGTTTACAGTTCGTGGGAAGAAGGAAAACTTAGAGGTTAGTTCTGGTGTTGTGTGGTGTTAGCGAAAGATCATGACGATGCCTTGTTCGACGTGCTGTAAGTGGTGTCACACAAGGCTATGGGTTAAGAGACAAGCAATTGTTTCTAAGTTGGAACATAAATTTTAACCTGTGAATTTTCCTTCTCAATTGTAGTGTATGAATATTACGTTGTTTCACGAAGACTGTGGGAGAGTCATTTATTCTATATTTAGAAAAAATAAACCTAACCGCTCGGCGTTGAATCATCTCTAGTGCCTTGATGTTAGTTTTTGTGTCGGGGTCCCATACGATGCAAGCATATTCCAGTTTTGGTCGGATGAGTGAAGTGCAAGCCAGCAATCTAGTATCATGAGGAGCATGCTTTAGTTTGAGCCTGAGGGCACAAAGTTTCTTGAAAGAACAGTTACAGATGTTGGCAATGTGGTTCTTCCAGCTTAGGTCATTAGTTATTGTGATTCCGAGATATTTATATTGGTTTACTTTAGTGAGCGGCATGGATCCTAGGTTGTAAACAAACGACAGTTTGTCAACTTTTTTTGTTACGGACATGTAAACAGTTTTTTCCGTGTTTAATTCTATGCCCCACTGCTTGCACCACAACAAAATGCTTTGCAGGTTAGAGTTAAGCATTAATTGATCATTAAGGGAAAAAACTTCGTTAAGCAATACGCAATCGTCTGCGAATAGCCTAACTTGTACAGGGGGGACAGATTTCGTTAACAATGTCATTTATATAAATATTAGAAACAGTAATGGCCCTATGACACTGAAACAGTAATGGCCCTGCATTTGCCGATGTTGTCTTCCCTCTGACTTCCCTTCTTCGCCAAGGCGCTCGTTTTGAATGGTTGCGAGACTTCCTTTGACCAATTGAAGTTTTTGCCCAAGTCACAATCTAACATCCAGAATTTCGATCCTCCCGCACCGACTGAGCATCATACGGATACATCTCGCTCGTTACTGTGAGGCGGCCGCCTTTGCATTCGCCACTACTAGCGAAGTGCGCTCCTTCCTACGGCATTCTGTCATACTGCGGCACGGCACACCCAGAGTTACAATAAGTGACCGCGGGCGTCAGTTTGCAGCAGACGTCGTTCAGCAGCTCTGCCTTATGTGCGCCTGCGAATTCAGACACTCGACACCTTACCACCCGCAGACGAATGGCCTCACGGAGAGCACAAACCGGACACTGGTCAACATGCTTTCGATGTACGTACGTTGAACCCAACCATATTAACTGGGACGATGTCTTACCAATCATAACGTACGCATTTGACACTGCGCATAACGAGACCACCGGTTACAGCCCGTTCTTTCTCCTTGACGTTCGACTCCCATGCTATACTCTCGATCTAATCTTTTCCTTTACTGACCACGCCGACCCTTCTATAGCCGAAATTATCTGCCTCGCCGAAGAGGCTCGTCGCATTTCTCACCTGTGTATCACAGCGTCACAAGTCGATTCAAACGTCCGTTATGACAGCAAGTGTGGACACGTCACCTATGATCCGGGAGACTTCGTTTGGCTGTGAGAGCCCTCGCAAAGGCGTGGCTTGCCCCAAAGATTACTCGCCCATTACACTGGACCATACGTGGTGTTCGATCGCTTGAGTGCAGTGGAATACCGAATAGCGCGCATCACTGCCAACGGAAGACGCTCTACGAAAACCGAGGTCACGCACGCCGCACGCCTGAAGCCCTGCACTCGCCGAGATGCTGAATAACGCGCGGCGCGCTTCGTCTGCGAGGGGGGTAATACTACGTTGCGTATGTACAACAAGCTGAAGAGGATGGAGGAGAGCTGACGGAGAAAGAAGGCGACGTTTCGGTAGCTTCTGCAGCTTTGGTCTGTGTGGGCTTCCACCGGTCTACGCCATCTGCAAATAAACCCGTGGCGACTACTGTGGACGTGACAATATATATGTTGTTACGCACAATAAAGGCTATCTACAACTGTATTTACGGGCTCCACCATAACCGTGCAAAAGAACAGCCCGCGTTGGGTTATCGCTCCGTCGTCGTCTTCTTTGGACGAACCATGAAACACACCTTGTACTCGTGTATGTGTCGTAGCACGACCCCCGGCCGTAGAAGCTCCGTCCCGGAGCGGCTAAAAATGTTGTCAGAAACATAGTTCTAGGGTTTCAGCCGCGGGACATGGACGACGTCTCTGGATACGCCGGGATCGGCCGTCGTGGACGAGACGGGAGTAATTTATTAGGTGACAGGAGTCACTTGGCGCAACACGCGGTACGGACCAGCATATCGGGAGAGGAGCTTTTCGGATAGTCGACGAGGCATGGGGTACAGTGGAGCATTAGCTCACCAGGTGAAAAAATGGCTGCGTATCTCCGTGCATCGCTGCAAATGTCGTCGAAAGACGATAGTCTTCTACCGGCCGTACTACATGAGTCCCGGTTCGCGTGTTTCTATTTCCCCGAGGAGTCGCGCAAGCGAGAGGGAAAACGACGAGACGCGAGGAGAGAAAGGGACCGGCCGGAGTGGAGGACGGCCGTTCCGCTGCCTTGTGCTACCCGTTCGGCACAAGCGTGAGATATGGGCGCCATCTGGCCATGATATCGGGAAACGCAAGAAGCTTGCGTAGTACGCAGAACTGCGTAGAAAACGTCCGCTTTTGCGCATCCTAACATGTATTTTCTACTAAAGGAACACACTATCTAATGCTTACGTATTGATGTTGCGCCTCAGATATGCGTAATATTTGCTTTTTGGTCGACTATGTTCAGGAGTATGAACGTAGCTACCAGTTTAAGCTGGGTGGTCGTTGAGGAAGGGGTTCACCTTTCGCAGCAGGACAGACACACACCCACACACACACAGAGACAGACCAAAATTTCTGCGTTGAAGTATCCCAAGAAAGACTAAAATACATCTCGCGATTTCGAGCATCATAGACGCTGCTGACTGCTTTGTGATGCCATAAGCCGAACACGGGCAAGCCGGCGAGCGTGGTCTACGCGGGCAATGGCTTCATGGGCATATTCAGTTTTGGGAGTGGCCGATGGAGGGAGCATGGTATCTAGAGGTAACGCCGGCTTTCCTCCGTACAACAGGTAGAACGGCGAAAATGTAGCAGTATCATGAGGAGAGGAACGTTGTAGGCAAATATGCTAGTCGGAAACGTACATAGCTAGCATATCTGTAAGGGTGCGCTTTTAGACGCTCGGTGAGGCCGCTGGTCTGTGGGTGGTACGAAGTGGTCATTTTGTGTTGAGTGGAACAAGAACAGAGGATGTCGGCGACTACATGGGACAAAAAGTTACGACCACGGTCAGTAAGTATCTGTCGCTGAGCACCGTGAAGAAGGATCATGTCACGTAGCAGAAATCCGCAACACCAGCGGCACAGCTGGTCGGTTGTGCGCGAGTGATCGCATAGCGCGTGGCTTAATCTGTCGCCACCGCTACCCACGTGTTGCCGAGGCTGATGTTGGGAAAGGATCTAAAAGGTCGAGTACGACGCCAAAGAAGGGTTCTGCAGGGATGTCAGTCGACTGAAGGTGACCGCCAGGTGGAAGGGGGTGGGGGCGTTTGCAACGTCGACACGACTCGCAGGCAGCCACGTAACGGCGGACAGAGAGCGCAAGTCCTGGCCAAAAGAAACGGCGGCGGACGCGGTCGTACGTATGGATACACCGAGGTGTCCGGCAGTGGGTGCGTCATGAAGTTCGCTGAGTATGCTCCGGCGTAGCTGTCTCGGGACGACTACGAGCAGGTAGGGTCCTTTGGGCCGGAAATTACATCGGTACAGGACGCTATTCTCGATGAGAAATCCCCTGACAGAGGCATCATTGGGAGGTGCTTTTATGTGTTCGATGATCGCTCGCAAGGAAGCGTCGCGATTTTGTTCGTCGCCAAGGTCAGCCAGGTCGGACACTGACAAGATATAGTGGACTGTGTTCTCATCCTCGTGAGGGTTGTCGACAGGACAGCGAGACAAGCAATCTGCATCGCGATACAAGCGGCCTGATTTGTACACGACTGAATATGAATATTCTTTTAAACGCCGGGCCCATCGCCCGAGCCGTCCTGAAGGATCTTTGAGAGTAGACAATGAACTGAGTGCGCAGTGGTCCGTAACTACAGGAAATGGGCGGCCACCCAGCTAGCACACAAAGGATTTAAGACGTCTTTAAAAAGGATATCCGAGTCGCAGAAACGTCACGCCTAAGAAGTTTTGGCCTAGAAGACATCGTATATCTAATCTAATGTCCGTCTTGTTGCACATAAACAAGACGTTTCCTGAACGTCTTCGAAACGTCATCAAAAAGCTGGTCTTTTCGACGGCTTGGGGGAGCCTCCAATAATCCCATCTACCGGGATTTCTGAATCCGTTTAAAGACTTTCCAAAAACGGGATTTCTGAATCCGTTTAAAGGCTTCCCAAAGACGGGATTTCTGAGTCCGTTTAAAGGCTTACCAAAGACGTCATCAAAAAGCTGTTCCTGAAACGTTAGCCGTAATCTGAAAAAAAAGCAGGAATCGTGCTCGGGAACGGGACGCGCTCACCAAAATTTTGATCTGGTTACCACCCTCAGAATGTAAGCTAACGCTATAGGGGTACAAATAACCACAAGACATTTTTTGCACCCCTAAGGCATTAACTCTGTGGTTCTAAAGGTGTCAACGGGATCATAATTTTGGGGGGCATCCCATTCCGCGGACGCCGTCCCTGCCTTTCTGGTACTAGCTATGACCTGCTATGTTACCAGCTGCACCATAATGTCTTCAGTGCTGCAGAGTGGGGGGTAATGCCAGCCGAATACTTTCGTAGTTACGTCCTAGGAAGAAGTCCTGGCATCGCACTTGCCTGGAACTCTTTTTTTTTCTCGTGGTTAAAGGCATCATGACTGAGTGCAACAGAGCAAAAATAGTGCAGTAAGGTAGGTACACAGTTCTCAACAAAGGCTTCATCAGTCTTAGCATTTAATTCAAAATTGGTTGTCATGAATACAAAAATCAACCTAGCATGTAATTTGTAGAGTATGAAGCAAATCTACCAAAAATAGTAATGACATATCTTTCTACAGTGAAGGATAAAGTTTCTTGGCAAGCGGCCTAAGAAGGAGGCCTCAGTGCCAATGATCACGAAGTCGAAACGCTGCTACACCAACATTTCATTGAGAAACTAACTTGTGCAAGTATAAATAAAAGAAGAACATGAGAAATGCGAGAGAAAAGGAACCAGAAATATTCAAAAGGAACAGCAAAAGAAATACTTTAAATATATTTGGAACTTATTAACGGCTAGAGGCTAACAGAAAGAGCCCTAGTAGTCACACAATAATCAACAGCCAAACGACTATGCGCTTTTCACCATGAGAGCCACGCATCCGGTTATATGAGCAGAGAGAGAACAATAGATGACTGTGTGATAGCCGCTTTCAACCACGTTATGCGGTACCTTTCCCGCATAAAATCAAGGAATATAAACAAAAGAACTCAAATATGACTCGGATATGAACGTGAAAGTTTGCCTAGGACATCAGCTGCTGTAATGAGGCAAACTTTAAAAGACAACCAAAAACATAATTAAGTGTCAATAAATATTGAGAGAAGTGACATTCAAAGAAAGTAGCGCATGAACTATTAACAAAATCGGTATAATGAGCAACGTCGCAATGCAGTGCACAATCTCTCACAGCGAGCAACGTTACATCGAAGCAACCTCCGTTTCATAATGAAGCTACATACGTGCTCGAAGTCGAATACACTAGAGACAGTGTTGAGGTGACGAAAAAAAAAAGAAGCAATATTGCCACTTACATATACAAGATACAGATGTGGCTCTCTACAAAGCACTGTATTACGCATATCTATGCAAATCCGACATGAACGACGATCAGACTGGCAAGCATCAGTTGGAAGCCAAAAAAGAAAAAAGAAAGATTTTGGCACAGCAGATGAAGTTACTCCTAAAAAGGACTTCAAATAACCATCAGGTCTACATGTGCAGGATCAAGCTGAGAGTCTCCGAATTCTGCCGTTTCACATTTAAAAAAAAAACACTGTTACCTTATACCTAGTCATTAAACAAAACACTTCGAACAGCCAACTCCTTTGAGAATGCAACCTCTACCAAACGCGCAACTAGTTCATGTTCACACTCATCAAAAACTAGTTGTAGTGTACAGGTTTAGTGCACGTGGTGCATACGATGCTATTGGCATCATATTACACGCTGAAACCGCCGTCGCGGAAATGCTTTCAATGTATAACCGCGGTGGGGCCGTGGTAGAACGCAGTTGGTGCACTATCAGGTTATCCATACAACCGCCGATTAAACCACATGTATTCCTGCAAAGGAAGGAAATGGGGCCGTTATTTTCTATAATGCTATTCTACAACGGTGCTTTGAGGAACGAAATTTAAAATGCATCTCTGTCACAGACTACGCCCTTTACAGGAAGTGCTCATAATATCCTGCAACTTGCAATAGATAAACCCTCAAAATGAATTTTCCTCGAGTGCCTGGTTCTTCTGAACTGCTGCCTGCACCATATATATATATATATATATATATAGTTGCAGCAAGGAAATCACGTTGGCCCCGGTACAATAAGGAACAAAAGGGAGTACGACGCACGTTGATTTTTGCACAGTATATTTACTGACGTTTCGGCTGGTGGACCAGCCTTTGTCAAAGTCAATGAACATTCCAGTAGATAGATGACATTAGCGCTATCGCAAGTAAAATTGCCATTGATTTTTAGAGAAAAATCAGATGCAGTGCTTTGGGCAGTATTTGATGACGTCATATGCATACAGATTTTGCAGCGGGGTTTTTCACAAGGCTGGCAACCAAGATGAACAACAGCTTTTGTCTTCGAACGGGTTAGCATGTCACGCAGGTTTCTGGAGCGACGATATACAACCCTTGGCGATTCCGTGAAAATCTCTCTAAGCCGATCGCTCTGTGTCAATATATTGTAATGCTTTCTGAGGATGTGGGACACGTTAGGAACAGATGCGGAATGTGCTAGGACAAGGTTAGTGCGTGATGTTCATTGGAATGTTCACTGGAATGTTCATTGTGTCATATGCAGTATATCGGTCAGACCGAAACTTCATTTCGCACGCGTTTTAACAACCACAGAGCGCATGTTAACGGCTTACCACATCTACCACTATCTCGCCATGTAAGGCTGCCGGGACACACGTTTTACAAAATCAAGGCAACGATATTACAGTCAGGTTTCAAAACGCACCATGACCGGGAAGTACGAGAATCATTCCTCATCCATAAATTTAACACTGTGTCATGCGGTATCAACGAGAGCGTTGGTAAAGTGTCGTGCCTATCAGTCATGTCTTGACATCATTACGTTCTTTTTGTATAATCATCGTCACGTTGCAGCTAACGCGCTGTCTAGATATGTTCTGAAAACACGTTCTTACTTTTTTTTCTTTCCTTTGTCGCGCATATATATGTGTTCTGTAAACATGGTTCCTTACTGTTCTTATTTAAAAAAAAGAATTTCCTTGTCGCGCGTCTACGTGGCGATGACATGTACATCTTCATCAGTCTTGTGATTCACATATTCTTGTCTTGTCAGCCTTGTCATATTTGCACAATTACACGTGCACGTACATGACCTTGCCCACATGTGTATGCCCATAAAAGAGGCTACGATACTGTAATTGCTTCATTCTGACGAAGGCCGTGCCACGGCCGAAACGTTCAATAATAAACGTGCGATTTTCGCAAGTGCGCAATTTGTTTCTAAACTATATATATATATATATATATATATATATATATATATATATATATATATATATATATATATATATATATATATATATATATATATATATATATATATATATATATATATATTATAAATTTAACCAACCAACATGCTATGAAGCCTAGGAAAGCATAGAAGAAGTTATTGAAGTTCTTAACTGTAGTATGTATTATACTTGTGGAGTAAGTTGAAAGGAATTTAAGTGGACGAAAAGACAAACCTGCCTTCTGTGGGAACCGAACCCACGACCTTCGGATAAGGCGTCCGATGCTCTATCGCTGAGCTGCGGCAACGGCCTGCAGGAAAGGCGCTGTGTCTGTCTTTCTCATTTACAATACACAGTGGTGTTCGGGTCGTCTCCGCAGGAAACTTCATGCATCTGCTGATGCTACCACCGCCGAATAGTATGTCACTCGTGAACGTTAAACTGCACATTACTGATTAGTAGTTTATTTTGGACGCATTCCCATACGCAGCATGTAGAAATCGAGTGACACATATGCTTCACACTTAGACGGTGGGAATATTCTTCGAGGCGTGCTTACGTGCTAACTGCGCACTCGGTATGAAAGGGTCCCTGCAACACTTTTTGAACACACCGAGCAAACGGTGCCAATCAGTCGTTGAGGCTTCTGTGAACGTGTGAGCTAAATGTTCTTGTGCTGCAAGCAGCAGTGGATTTGCTGTTTCATTTTAAATCATGCAATCGCCTGCTATTGTTCCAGCAAGTGACGTCACTAGCGGCACCGACCCACGAGTTGCCTGCTCTACTTGTTGACTGCCTCGAGCAAAGTAGTCGGCGGCCTAGTGGCATTTGTTGGAACGAACAGCAGGTGAATTGCAGTTGTGTTTGAAACCAAATAAAACAATTCCCTGATGCACGCAGCTCAATAATATTTGGCTCACACGTTCACAATAACCTCCACGACTGTTAGGCATCGTTTGCCATCGAGATTCCAAATGTTGCAGGGCTCCTTTAGTAAATGGGACCTTCAAGGTAGCGCGATCGACGGGCACAGTGACTGCGCACCACAGCTGTGCATAGCATCAACAAATTTTCGCTGTGGCTTCGAGTTCGCCTGCACAAACTGCCTTCCATGGCCAGGTAATAGTGAAGTTAGTACAATGCAACGAAATATGGCTCAATTGGGGTAGCGAGTATGTCGCGGGGTAGGAGGATAATGTCAAACGTTCCGCAGAAAACTGTTGAAAGGCACCGTGGCTTTGATTTGACGATATAGGTATAGGCATGCACCGCTGGATCCCGGCACCGGACAAGCTGGCGGTGCCCGTAATATATAATAAAAATAACCGAAATACGTCCAAACGTTCATATTAGGTCGTCGAAACGCGCCGCTCACCCATAGCCCGACGTATTAATTTAGTTCATTGTTCGTCCCCTTATCACCTTTGTCCTGCGCTATCAGCCCAGCAACCTGGTTCAAGTCTTCACTCCCCAGTCCGTACCACGTGAAACACTGGACAGCTTATAACGAAAGGGAAGGGGTCAAGGGCTCCTTCTTTATTTGTTAGAAAGAACTTAATGAGCAAACAGACACTTCATTGTTTGTTTGTTCATTAAATTGGAGAGCTTATGGCATACCATAAATCTACTGTGCACAACTGCGTCCCTGTAACAATACTGTGGAACCAGATAACAGGTCGTGTAATTGTTTTGGTATTTGCGGTCTGCAAAAATGACGAACCCCAAAATCTAGAAAACCGCAACAGCGTGGACAATGAGAAATAATAATAACGAACATTTGCAAACGAGTCGCATGCCTCTGTCAAAGTTTAAATCTGACCGAGAACGAGCACAACGACACTCATGGTCATATGAATGCTGAGCTGCGAGAAGTCGTTCCACCACCATAAGACGTCATGATTGCCTGCGGCAGTTCTGCTGACATGCCACAACAAACAGTGCGCGATTTTCACATCCACATCACATGCACGTAAATTTCACATCCCTGAACTCAAATCTCACGACTGCAATGCCAGAGTGAAAGAACGCGCGGCAACGGTTGCCCTACAACACGCGATATCACATGCATGTATTCGTCTCTGTAAGACACTAGTAAATTACTACTATCCCACATTGTTCTACAGGCGCTGCACTCACTACCCGTAACGACCAAATGACAAGATGGTGGGAATGAAGCCAATGCACTCCTTACTCACTAATCAGGCTAAACACGCACATAGAACTAAGAAAGTTTCAGAATGCATTTATACACGGTGATCTGAATGATAAAACCACAGTTGCGTTGCTTTGTGTTTAATGAGTCAACTATCTTAGAGCTTACATAGCATTAATGCTCCTTGTATCTGTCACGGACCGATTTGCCCTATCCGCGGAACACATGAGTGATCTCACAGGCATCATGCTAAGCCATTCAAATGTGGTACTTACATTTATTTTCGGCGAGACGTAGTTATTGGTGTTACGGGATCCAGTCACAGAAGCGCTGGGATTGTATCAGGGTTAATGCAAGGAGGAAAGTAGAAAGAACATAATGCCACCACACAAACACACGCAGCAGTTACAGCACGGTAACGGAATTTTGTCCAGAAACGAAGGAAGAGCCAGCCGCCAACAACTTGACTACACTGTGGCTCTTCGATTTTCGCACTTCTGGCAGCCCGCGGGCTGCCAGTGGGCAGCTAGCTGGTTCCGGCTCTGACAGGAAATCACGTGTGCTGGTAACCCGAGACAACCCGAAGCTGCCCGAGGAATTGTAAAATCGAACGCCTGTCTGGCTTGCATGAATGTAAACAAACATGGCGCACAGCAAAACTTTGCGCCATGCGATCTACTCGGTCCCTTCTATGTTGCCCGCTTGATATCAACATGTGGCTATGTTTGCCGAAGATCTGACGCGATATTCCCCAGCGACTGTGCTTTGCTGTACGATCATGTATGTTCGCAAGACCTCGCGCGAAACGGCGTTGAACCTGTGTTGCATTAATCGTTGCCTTCGGCGGACAAAACCACCGGCGCGAGGTAAGCTGCCGCGTCGCTAACGTGGACAAGGCAAGCTCACTTTTGCAGAACGCAGAAATCGCCTGTCCGACATGTCCAGCGCCTTGACGCGAGGTCTCACGAACGTGATCGTGTTTCCGAAAGCGACGGTTTGTGAGATCACATCGCCCGCCGGCACTGATTAGTTCGCTTTCTTCCTTCACTTGACTATCAAGACAGAAATAATTGACACATTACGTGCACATGTGCACGAAATAAAGTTCTTTATTGCACGTATTCGATTCGTTTCAGCTGGTGATGCCTCTTTGCCAGCAGACGAGTCGATACCTTCAGTCGAATTAGGGGCAGGGCACTCAACTGATGTAGCACTCTCGTACAAGCTAGTCGGTTTCGGCAGGCGCGCTGCATGATATAAATACTGCAGCGCGAAAAGCACACGCACACACCCCAAAAGAAATAAGCATTTCTCTTCGTCTCTATTTTTGCACACCTTGCATGCACTAGCACGCGTGTGCACGCCATCAGAGACCTACGAAAAACACACAAACAGCACTGCGGCACGTTTATCGTTCATGTCCGCGCATATGTCTATCAACATTGCAGATCTAGTTGAAAGTTGAAACACATCGGTTCGATACTCAACCAACCACATGGGCACAGCTGCAGACGAGCGCAGTGAGCGGTCACAACGCAACCACAACAAAGGTACGTGCTCCATCACAAGATACGTAAAAAATTGTAGAGGCGATTCGCACCCACGCAAATCGCACCCTAGAACTCCCGACGAAGCGAAATGTACTTGCAACTTACCGCCTTTACAAACTGCACAAGCACGAGATAACACCGCACAAACGCTAAAAATACAAGAACGAGCACCACCACACGAAGGCGCGCCGCTCATGTGCGTACGATGTCCTCAAGCTTTGAGACACGAAGCATCTGCAAGGCGAGAGGTCGTCATGTTGAACTAAGAAAGTTCGCATGACAATAACAAAAAATAAAAGCTCCAACTGTTCGCCGAACCGCGTGAATCAACCGTGTTGCACGGCTTTCGCAACGCAACTCAAACGTAATTACAATAGCAGTCCGAAGGAGACGTCCTCAAGCACCCGCGACGCAATCCGCCGAGCCCCTGCAAACATGGCGGCACGCGTGCGCGACCATCACATTTTGGCGTCTGCTAGCCAGAGATCAGCCAGAAAGCAGCCAGACCGATTTTGACCGGGCTGCTTCTGGCGACCCGCAGGTCGCCAGAAGCAGCCCGCCAGAGAAAAACGAACGCCAACCGGAAGTGCGCCGCGCGGTGGGCGGAGCAACCCGAGAATAACGAACGCGCGTCGGCGGGCTCTGGCAGCCCGCGGGCAGCCAGAAGTGCAAAATCGAAGAGCCCTACAAATGGGTGTTCTCTGACTCCACCGCCAACCACGCAAATGAGGTTCGCTGCCTCTGCTTCGTGTCTCCGCGTGTCTGCGCGAGCCTGCGCCCTCTCGCCTCATCTCACCGGCGACCGGCGAGAAGGAGCCAGACATTCTGGCGCCTCCCTCCCGGCCCCATTGCAGCTGGCGACATCTCGGCGCCGTGTATTGGCCGACGCCCGCCGACGCTTTGAGCCATGCCCTGCGTTTTTATCTCCGGTGGGTAGGGAGGGGGGGGGGGGCAGTATTCTTCCACGCCTAGTCTCCGTCTCGGGTAGGACGTCTCGAAGACAGATTCATTGTCCCTCTGATGTCGCTCCCGCTTAGTTCGCGTGGCTGACGTCTTTGAGACGTCAGCCACGCGAACTAAGACGTTAATCCCTCAATAAGGCGTCTTTTTGGTCTTGTGTGCTAGCTGGGCACACAGATAGGGTCGAAACTTCGCCACCGCCTAACGAGGGCCAAGCACTCACGCTGTGTGATAGAGTAGTTTCTCTCAGCGGCTGATAGGAGGCGGCTAGCTTAAGCAATGACACGATCCTGACCACGCTAACGTCGGCCTGATAATGCACCGAGTCCGTAGCCACCTGCATCAGTGTGGACTTTTCTGTGCGCAGACGGGTCGAAATGGGGGAGGATCGGGGGCGTCGTGAGCAGGCTGATGTGGCGAGAGAATGCCGACGCTTCTTGCTGGTCCCAAGAGGAGACATCTTGCCTCAAAAGCTCCGTTAGTAGCATCGCTATGGTCGCGTAATCCTTGGCAAAACGGCCAAAGTATGAACATAGCCCGAGAAGGCTGAGTACATCCTTGATGGACTGTGGAACCGCGATGTTTTTGACGGCTCATATCTTTCCCGGGTCTGGTTGCACGCTGTCGGCATCGACTAAATGGCGAAACACCGTGATTTGTCGGCGGCCAAAACGACACTTCGATGATTTGAGCGGGAGCCCGGCCTGACAAAAAACGTCCAGGATGGTCGAGAGACGGCCAGTGTGCGTTTCGACCATAGGTCGGCAGTGTAGGGGAACACTCACTCACACTCACTCACCCAAATTTTTCCAGCATCCGCACTCACTCGCACTCGCACTCACCTCCACTCACACTAACTTGCACTCACACGCACTCGCACTCACCTCCACTCACACTCACTGGCACTCACTCGCACTCGCGCTCACCTCCACTCACACTCACTTGTACTCACTCGCACTCTCACTCACTTGCACTCACACTCATTGGCACTCACTCGCACTCGCACTCACTTGCACTCACACTCATAAGCACTCACTCGCACTCACACTCACTCGCACTCACTCGCACTCGCACTCACTTCCACTCACACTCATTGGCACTCACTCGCACTCGCACTCACTTGCACTCACACTCACTGGCACTCACTCCCACTCGCACTCACTTCCACTCACACTAATTGGCATTCACTCGCACTCGCACTCACTTGCACTCACACTCACTGGCACTCACTCGCACTCGCACTCACTTCCACTCACGCACTCACTCCCACTCGCACTCACTTCCACTCACACTAATTGGCATTCACTCGCACTCGCACTCACTTGCACTCACACTCACTGGCACTCACTCGCACTCGCACTCACTTCCACTCACACTCATTGGCACTCACTCGCACTCGCACTCACTTGCACTCACACTCACTGGCACTCACTCGCACTCACTTGCACTCACACTCACAAGCACTCACTCGCACTCGCACTCACCTCCACTCTCACTTGCACTCACTCGCACTCGCACTCACTTCCACTCGCACTCATTGGCACTCACTCGCACTCGCACTCACGTCTGTGAAATGAGTGCGAGTGAGTGCACTCATGACTGAGTGCGCCGACCTATGCAGGCATCTGCGGCAAATAGAGTGACACGAGTTTTTCCTCCTGGGTAGAATAAACGGCAGCGGTGCCAGTACACTGCACAGGTTTCACCTGGTCGCCGACCTAACTCGGCACTACGCGAACCTCTTCAGTCGCGCGTACATCTCGAACTGTGAGCGCTGTCTAATGTATCAGAGACTAGAACACATAGTATTTCGCGGCTGTCCCCCATTCGTGCCACAGCAGTAGACGACGGCCACTAGGCTGGGTGATATGGGAGTACAAGCAATAGATGAAAGCTGTATTTCACCCGAAATAGGGGACCATACCGAATTACCAAATGCTACAAGGTCATTTTTTCAATAGAAATGGACTGGATGCTAGACGTTCGGTACCACTGCGCAAAGTTGCGGATTATGAAAAGCGACTATTAAACTTAGATGCAACTAAAGTGGCTTCTTTTCATTATGCGACTATTAGACCTTTATCATAACCTTCGAGTGCATTTCCCTGCACAGCATATTCGTCCGAATAATGGCGGCCCCTATCACGTTTCGAGTAGAGGCGAGGTCCCAGTTACCCGTGCTGGTGTTTGAATATTGCCAGTGTTTATGTCAAGAGAGCCGGGTCGACATTTTCCGCGTCACAGCACATTGTTTTGCAGAAGTGAATAGCTGCCATAAGTTGGGCTAGTTGGTGTTGTGTTCATATCGCGATAGGCTACACGTGTCGTAGTTGCAGTGATAAGTGACTGGTCGCCACTGCGCATGTGTAACCTGGAGATACTTGTATATATGGGTGTGTGCCCTATGTTACTGTGTTCATTGTGCTGTTTTGTGGCTGCCCGTTGGCATGCCCGAATAAAGGATTTGAAAAGCATGCCCCGGCTCTGAAGTTGCAACAGTTGGTATCAAGCGTAATGAAATATGATTACTGGCGTCCATGTCCCCTTTGCGCAAGCAGTCATGTCTTATTATGTATATACGGATCACTCATTCTTATCCCCATCCTCATGCTTCATCACTCTTCTTCCCCTGTTGCGTTGTCCCCGAAGTAGAGTAGAAGGCCGGGACGTACTAGATCAGGCCACCCTCTCTACCTGTCTCCAGTGTATTGGACTTCAAGTACGCGATTATGTAGCTTCATTATGAAACTGAGGTTGCTTCGATGTAACATTGCTCGCTGTGACAGATTATGCACTGCATTGTGATGTTGTTCATTATAACGATTATGTTAATATTTCATGCGATATTTTCCTTGAAGGTCACTTTGGTCAGTATTCATTGTCACTTGATTGATGCTTTTGGTAGTCTTTTCAAGCTTGCCTCTTTACATCAGCTGATGTCCTAGGCAAATTTTCACTTTGATACCTGGGTCATATTTGAGTTCCTTTGTTCATACTCATTGATTGTATGTGGCGAAGATACTGCATAACATGACTGAAAGCGCCTATCACACAGTCATCCATTATGCTGTCTGTGCTCATATAAGAGGATGCGCTGCTCTCATATTGTCGTTTGGCTTTTGATGATTGTTACTAGTGCGCTTTCTGTAAGCCTCTGGTCGTTAATAAGTTCCAGATATATTTAAATTATTTCTTCTGCAGTTCCTTTTGAATATTTGTGGTTTTATTTTTTATTTCGCATTTCTCTTTTTTTTAAACTACCATAAGTTAGTTTCTCAATGAAATGTTGAATAAAATGTTGACGTCATGATCATTGGCAGTGGGGCCTCCTTGTTAGGCCGCTTGCCAAGAAACTTTCTATCCTTAACTGTAGAAAGATATGTCACTACTGTTTTTGGTAGATTTGCTTCATACTATACAAAGTACAAGCTATATTGATTTTTGTATGCATGACAACTAATTGTGACCTAAATGCTAAGACTGATGAAGCCTTTGCAGACAACTGTGTGCCTACCTTAATGCACTATTGCTCTGTTGCACTCAATGCTAGTGCTTTGACCCACCAGAAAAAAAAAAAAACGTTCCACGCAATTGCGACACCAGCACTTCTTCCTAGGACGAAAGTATTCAGGTGGGCTGGCACTAACGCCCACTCTGCAGCACCCTAAACCTTATGGTGCAGCTGGTAACGTAGCAGGTCGCAGCTACTACCATAAGGCAGGGACGACGTCCGTGGATCGTGGGTGCCCCCCAAAATTATTATCCTGTTGACACCTTCAGAACCACAGAGTTAATGCCTTAGGAGTGCAAAAATTGCCTTGGCGTCATTTGAACCCCTAAGGCGTTAGCTCTGAGGTCAGATTATCATTTATATATTCTGAGGGTGGCAACCAGACCAAAATTTTGGTGGGCGCGCCCAGTTCCCGAGCACGATTCCTGCTTCTTTTTCAGATTACGGCTAACATTTCAGGAACAGCTTTTTGATGACGCACGTGCAAGTCTTTGAACGGATTCAGAAATCCCGGAAAATGGGATTATTGGAGTGCTCTTCGAAGCCGTCGAAAAGACCCGCTTTTTGAAGACGCATGTGCAACGAGCCGGACACCAGGCGATATACGACGCATCCAGGACTAAGGCTTCTTACGCATGCCGTCTGCAACGTTAACGTCTCGGATATCCGTTTCGAAGTCGTCATAAATCCTTTGTATGCTAGCTGGGCAGGAGAGTACCAAGACCGTGGCATGTAAATCAAACCGCTCATGCCATACATGTCATGATTTTCCTGTTATGACCTGTCATTTATGTTCGTCATGCTGTCATGTTGTGCCATACTGATTTTAGTATACATCCCATTAACAAAACGGCCCAGGAGAGCACCAAGACCGTTTCATGTAAATCATGCATGTCATGATTTTCATATTATGACCTGTCATTTTATTCGTCATGCAGTCATAAGGCATAGCGATTTTCGTATATAATCCATTAACGAGACGGCCACGGATACATACATACATGCATACATACATACATGCATACATACATACATACGTACGTACATACATGCATACATACATACATACATACATACCACTCACACTCATTGGCACTCACTCGCACAACCACTCACTTCCACACACTCGCTCTCGCACTCATTTCCACTCACACACACTGGCACTCACTCGCACTCACTTCCACTCACTTGCACTCTCGCACTCGCACTCACTTCCACTCACGCGCACTGACACTCACTCGCACTCACCTCCACTCACACTCACTTGCACTCACTCGCACTTGCACTCACTTCCACTCACACTCACTGGTACTCACTCGCACTCGCACTCACTTGCACTCACACTCACTCGCACTCACACTCACCTCCACTCACACTTACTTGCACTCACTCGCACTCGCATTCACTTCCACTCACACTCACTGGCACTCACTCGCACTCGCACTCACCTGCACTCACACTCACTGGCACTCACTCGCACTCGCACTCACTTCCATTCACACTCACTGGCACTCACTCGCACTCACTTCCACTCACACTCAGTGGCACTCACTCGCACTCACACTCACCTCCACTCACACTCACCTCCACTCACACTCACTTGCACTCACTCGCACTTGCACTCACTTCCACTCACACCCATTGGCACTCACTCGCACTCGCACTCACGTCTATGAAATGAGTGCGAGTGAGTGCACTCATGAGTGAGTGCTCCGACCTATGGCTTTGATGCGGTCGTAGGTTTTCTGCACACCAAGGTGACCAGCAGTCATGCCGTCGTGAGCGGCTCTGAGAACGTGGGCGTGAAGAGAGGGAGGTAGAACAGGCACCCAGCGTTGGCCGTCTGGGTGGTAGACATGGCGGTATAGAACGCTGTCATCGAGCTTAAACTTTCCCAACTGTCGACGAAGGCGGGCGTTAGGAGGAAGGGAAGCTCCTTGAATACGGTCTATGATGCGTCGACAATAAGCATCCGAAATTTGATAAGAACTAAATGGTTGGTGGTTGTCTGGGGGCATGGGATCTAGCGACGCTAAGGACGAAGGACACGAGGTCGGAGTATCCGAGGGAGTGTCACGGAAGTGATGCGAATGAGTACTGTATGGTGGAGTAGGCAGCGGACAGCGAGAGAGCACGTCTGCGTCCATATGTTTTCTGCCGCTTTTATACACAATCGTGAAGTCGTATTCTTGCAGGCGAAGAGTCCAATGACCGAGGCGTCAGGACATCTTCTTGAGCGTCGAGAGCCACCACAAAGCATGATGGTCCGTGACGATTGTAAAATGGCGGCCATGAAGGTAAGGTCGGAACTTCTGATCTGAAAAAACGACAGCTAGGCATTCCTGCTCAGTAATGGTATAATTTTTCTCGGCATTTGTCAGTACATGGCCTGCGTACGCGACGACCCTTTCAATTGAAGGCTCTTCGCGCTGTAAGATAATACCACCAATGCCGTGACCGCTTGCGTCTGTATGTAAGAGTGTAGGTGCGGCTTCATCGAAGTGTCGAAGTACTGGTTCAGACGTAAGTGTGGGCTTAAGATGTGTGAACGCCGATTCACATTCTGGAGACCAGGAAAAGGGTACACGAGTAGCAAGCAACTTGGTTGGTTGGTTTGTGGGGTTTAACGTCCCAAAACCAGCTCTGATTATGAGAGACGCCGTAGTGGAGGTCTCCGGAAATTTCGACCACCTGGGGTTCTTTAACGTGCACTGACATCGCACAGCACACGGGCCTCAACATTTCGCCTCCATCGAAATGCAGCCGCCGCGGCCGGGATTCGATCCCGCGACCCTCGGATCTGCAGCCGAGTACCTTAGCCACTAGACCACCGTGGCGGGGCGCAAGCAACTTGTGCAAAGGTGCAGCGATGGAGGCGAAGTCTCGGATGAATCTCCGAAAATAAAATGCGAGACCCAAGAAACTTCGCAAATCTTTGTCCTTCTCAGGACGAGACAAATGCACAACTGCCGAAACCTTGTCAGGATCAGGAAGAATTCCATCCTTGCTCACAAGGTAGCCCAACACCTTGATGCTCTTGCTGGCAAAACGGCACTTTTTGGTGGTGAGCTGGAGGCCGGCATTGGCAAGACACGTAAGAACTTCGTCCAGACGTTGCAAGTGCTGCAAGAACGTTGATGAAAAAATAACAATATCGTCCAAATAGCACAAGAGAGTCTTCCATTTCAGCCCACGGAGAACGGTATCAATCATGCGTTCGAATGTTGCGGGAGCATTACCGAGGCTGAATGGCATGACGTTGAACTCGTAGAGGCCATCTGGCGTTGAAAAGGCCGTTTTTTTTATCATCCTCGTGCTTGGGTGTCTGCCAGTAACCCGACCGTAAATCAAGACATGAGAAGTACTCGGCACCCTGCAGGGAATCCAAGGCATCATGAATTCGTGGCATCGGGTACACATCCTTGCACGTTATCGTGTTGAGTGCGTGGTAATCTACTCAAAAGCGCACAGAGCCATCTTTTTTTCCGTACAAGAACGACAGGAGATGACCAAGGACTGGTAGATGGACGTATTATATTTCGTTGTAACATGTCGGCGATGTTTTATTCGATGACTTTTCGCTCTGCGAGCGATACGCATACGGTCGGCGACGCACGATGGATCCGCCGTCTGTCTCTAACCGATGCGTGGTGATGGGAGTCTGCCCCAATGAAGCCGAGTGCACGTCAAACAACGACTTATGTTTTTGCACTAAAACTGCTCTGACTCTAAAGGCGTCAGGTCTGAGCTAATGGCAGCGGAAAAAGTAGAGTGAGGGGCGGAAGTTGCAACAGAAGGAGCTGCAGATGAAGCTGTCTCGAGGGAAACGACGGAGAGAGAATCGGATCCACTGGTGCAAGCTAGAGTAGCGCCTTTAGGAATAAGCACCTTTTTTGATGTCGGATTGGTCACGCTGATATGTGCTGAGCAATTGGCAAACCGAACTAGGCCCGTGGCGAAAACAATGCCTCTTGCTAGCCAGCGTATAGACGGAAGAGCGAGCACGTCACCTGTGTCAATGACATCAGACGTGATGGCAACAATCCGCTGAAGGCCAGGAGGTATCTCGATGTCGGCTGCCGCAAGCAAGCGAAGAGGTGCGTCCTTTTCAGAGTCCTGCGCATAAAGCGAATTGGTGGTTTCGTCCATATGAAGAACACGTTCCCGGCAGCAGATGTAAGCAGATGCTGCAGAAAGAAAATCCCAGCCTAATATGAGCTTCTGCGCGCACGAACATAGCACTGCGAATTGTATGTGATGCAGGACGCCATCGATGTAAACACGAGCGGTGCACATGGCGGAAGCTGTAATGGCGTCCCCTTGAGCAGAAAATAGTGTAGGGCCATCGTAGGGGGTCGCGACTTTCCGCAGACGTGAACACAAATCGCGACGTATAATTGATACACAAGCACCTGTGTCATCCAAAGCTTCCACATGAACACGTTCCACTATAACCATAATCACATTACACGGGCATGCCGGAGGAATTTCTGTCTTTTCGTGCGATGCAGCTTTTCCTACAAAAGCTGCGCAAGTCAGTTTTCCTGGCGGCGATCAGCGAAATGAGAGGCTGGTCGCAGGGGCGATGTAGAACGCCGCAGCGGTGACGGTGAGCGGTGTCTGCTGGGACGGTAGTCGGAAGTCGTGTCACACGTTGGGCTTGGCGACGCAGAGCGGGTGGGAGGCACTGGATATGGACGGCGTTGGAACGAGCCGCACACAGAAAACTCGTGCCGTTCTGATACGTCATATCCGCGGCGCTCGTTTTGCTGACGCTGTCGAGTCTTTTGCTGACGCTGTTTTGCGAGTCTGTCGCCATTGCGGATAGGGCCGAGTGCTAGGTGCGGCAGCTGAGATGGCAGCCAGGTGCGCGGGCGTCGGTTGCGGAGGCATCGGTTGTACTATTTCTGGTGGCACTGCGGCAACCTGCGCATATTATGACGGGAGCCTCGGGTTTATGGGCTCCGCGTAAGCAGCCCCAGCCACGGATGCCAATTCCTCCTTTACGACCTCTCGCAAGGAGGCACTGGAAGGGAGTTGAGGAAGTGGACTAACTGCGAAGCCGAGGGACTGCAGCTCCTCGCGTATGATCGCGCGGATCATCGTAGGTTGTGAGGGGTCTGTGTTGGATATGTTGTCGGTTGTGTCCGAGTGCAAACCTACGGACTCAAGTTCGTCCAGGCGCTGGCAGGTAACGACGATATCGGCAACGGTGCCAGGGTTCTTGATGGCCAACGCGTTGAATGCAACAGTCGCTATGCCCTTGAGAATGTGTCGAACTTTGTCAGCCTCGGTCATGGCGGCGTTGACGCGTCGACAAAGGGCGAGGACATCCTCGATGTACGACGTGTACGCCTCTCCGTGTTCCTGTTTACGAGTGTCAAGCGTCTTCTTCGCAAGGGCGGATCGAACGGCCAGTGTCCCGAAAACTTGTCGAAGCTTCTGCTTGAAACACTCCCAGCCGGCAAAGTCAATCTCGTGGGAGAAAAACCAGGTTTTGGCTACTCCCGTTAAGTAAAAAGAGACGTGGTGTAGCTTGAGTGGCTCGTCCCAGCGGTTGGCTGAACTCACACGATCGCAGTCGTCAAGCCAATCCTCCACGTCCTCTCCGCGGAGGCCAGCGAACAGGTGGGGTCCCGCTGGTGGCCGTTGTCTATTAAATAGGGAAGGGGTGCGGCAGTGGGGGCCGAGAGGGCCGATGTAGAAGGATTGGGCGGAGAGTCCTGCGACATCACGGCGGACAGCTTAGCGCATTAAGTGCCCACAATATATATATATATATATATATATATATATATATATATATATATATATATATATATATATATATGCGTCGAGAAACGACGGACGAACGTGCAAAAATGTTTATTTGTCAACGTTTCGGCAGGAGGGCCTGCCTTTTTCAGGGAATACAGGGCACAGGCAAGAACGCACTTCTTAAATACATGACTACGGCTGGGGCCGGGGATGGCATATATCATGTCACTATCAATCAACATAGGCACTTGTGCGATATGGTTATTACTGCATGAAAAAATTGCGAGCAAGACACAGTTTTCAACTACAAAGTGTGGGTTGTGCGCAGGGACAGGCAAATGGACAGTGGAGGTGTACAACAAATGAAGTATTAAAATAGAGTACGTTTCAAAAGGCTAACACAAACCGGTGTAAAATAACAATAACAAGTAGGTAAACAGCAACAGGGGTGAAAATGGGCAGTGAACGTGTATAACAAATGAAGTGTGCTAATGTTAACAAGGGTAAACCAACAAGCATATAAAAGGTAAAATATAAAATATAAAAAATTAAAAAAATATATAAAACATATAAAAACGGTGACAGTGGTGAACATGGACTCAACAAGGTGCGCTACAAAAGCCGGTGGGAACAGGTCTAACACAAGCACAGAAAATGCGAAAATGCGGTTAGTTAGATGTATGCGAGAATGGCTGATCTATTACGTGGTCAGGGATGTCAGCTTTCCAGCGCTTTCATTGATTCCAGATCATCATCATCATCATCATCAGCCTGTCTACGCCCACTGCAGGGCAAAGGCCTCTCCCATGGATCTCCAATTATCCCTGTCCTGTGCTAACTGGGCCCAATTTATCCCCGCAAACTTCCTGATCTCATCTGCCCACCTAACTTTCTGCCGCCCCCTGCTACGCTTGCTTTCTCTAGGAATCCACTCTGTTACCCTTAATGACCAACGGTTGTCTTGTCTTCGCATTACATGGCCCGCCCAGGCCCATTTCTTCTTCTTAATTTCTATTAGTATGTCCCTAACACGCGTTTGTTCCCTAACCCACACCGCTCTCTTCTTGTCCCTTAAGGTTACACCTACCATTTTCCGTTCCATAGCTCGCTGCGTCGTCCTCAATTTAAGCTGAACCCTCTTAGTTAGCCTCCAAGTTTCTGCCCCGTAGGTGAGTACCGGTAAGATGCAGCTGTTATACAGTTTCCTCTTCAGAGACAGTGGTAAGCTACCATTCATTATCTGAGAATGCTTGCCGAATGCACTCCACCCCATTCTAATCCTCCTAATTACCTCAGATTCCAGATGATACGGCCCTAAATTAGGGAAGGATTCGCGTACCTCTCTTTCGTGGTGTGATGGAAAATCAGATTCTAATATCGTTGTTGTTAGTTGGTCAAGCGAATGTCCCGGTATGCTGACGTGCTTTGAAAGGGGCAGGTTAGGATATGTGGTCACGTGTGCCTTGTGGTTATTGAAACGTAATCTGAATGGCGTTTCAGTTTGACCTATATATTGAAATTTGCAAGCTGAGCATTCCAGCAGATAGACGCAGTTGTTGGTATCGCAGTCAAAGCTCCCTTTAATTTTCATTGTGAAATTGGACGCTGAACTTTTAACTGATTTCGCGGTAGCCATGTGAGTGCACACCTTGCATCGTGGCTTATAGCAAGGGCGGCAACCAGAATAAACGGGAGGAACGGAGGGGGTTGTCTTAGATGACATCAGCATGTCGCGCAGGCTCCTTGATCGGCGTTATGCTACGCGTGGTGGTTCACAAAAAATGCTTTTCAGACGACCACTCTGCATGAGGATGTTGTGATGCTTTCTTAAGATGCAATTGACGTTCGGTATTGATGCAGAATGCGTTAAGACTAGGTTAGGGGATGGTCGCTGTGAAGTGCGCTCCTTCGAGTTAAAAAGCTCGCGTCTGTTTACTGCCGTGGCACGATTAATGGCGTCGTCAATTATTTGAGGAGGGTACTTTTGACCTGTAAGTGCATTGCGCAGCTTCTCACAGTTATCGCGAAAGGCCGATTGAGTGGAGCACAACCTCTTAAATCTGAGTGGCTGACTATATGGGATGCTCGTCTTGTTATGCTTGACATGGCTACTTTCGAAATGCAGATAGTGGTGTTTGTCCGTTGGTTTTCTATAAAGATTTGTCGTCAACTTGTTATCAGACAAGGAAACTGTGACATCCAGAAGCCGAGTACGGTAACAACTACACCACCGCGGCGGACAACGCAAGCAGTCGGTATTTCTCAAAAAAGAAACTCGCTAGGAGACGCTGCCTGTGCCAACGTTGTCTCTCGCGGGTGAGGGCACCTTCTCCTTCTTTGCGAGCTGGTAGAGCGTTCATTTAAGAAAGAGCGTTTCCATCAACGCGCGCCTTTCGCTCTCTCTCTCTCTCTCTCTCACAAGACAGAAGATGGAAGAGTGAGAGAGGCGCTGGCGCGTGCGTGCCTCCCGGCAGGCACGTGCCGGTGGCTACATACTACATACATCGGGGACGCACGACCCACGCCTTAAGGAGCTTCGCCCCTAAAAAATCCGCGCATATTCACGGAGTGAGCGATGATGAGTGGGCGAAGCTCGGGACGTTCATCGTAGATCGTGCCGAGTTCCGGATTATTTTGTTAACGCGCACGCTACGAATCCTTATGGTTCAACTACGCACAAGTGAAATCTCCCACCGGCACTTCATTGCAAGTCAAGGTACAATGCATATATATATATATATATATATATATATATATATATATATATATATTGTGAGCATTGTTCATCTGCTTCATCTTCTCACCTGTAAATATTCATCATCACCGCTTAGGCTGGGGCAGCGGGGCTCGGTCTCGACAATAAAGAGGAAGAGGCTTGCGGTCTGAACGTTGTCTCACAAGTGGTGGATTGTGCTGTCCCGTTCCTCAGTCCTCTCGCTCTACCGGTGCCCCACGACTTTCGCTATAATACACCCCTGGAGCTCCGTTCAGGTCGCCGCTTGAACCGACAGCCCTCGTCCATGTCTCACGACGAGCACGCGAACGCGGGACCGTCCACGGTGCCTGCCCCGATGCGAATCCCTTCCTGCATGGTCACCACCCCTCAGAAGGATCCACCAATGTTCGCTGGCCTTCGTGGTGACGACGTTGAAGAGTGGTTGGAGCAGTACGACCGCGTGGGTGCTATCAACCACTGGGACGACCCTGCGAAGCTCACACACGTAGCCTTCTACCTCACAGGAGTAGCCAAGACATGGTATTTTAACCACGAGCTTGACTTCGTGAGTTGGGCCTCCTTTAAGCAGCAGCTACGGCAGATTTTCGCGAACCCCTCAATCCGATCAGACATCGCAAAAAAGAAGCTAGCGGAGCGTGTCCAGCAAACCGGCGAATCTTACACTTCGTACATCGAAGATGTCCTGGCCCTTTGTCGCCGCGTGAATACCGCTATGACGGAGACTGACAGGGTACGCCACCTGCTCAAAGGAATTGGAGCTGCGGCGTTTAACGCCCTTGTAGTGAAGAACCCGACTACGGTCTCCGATATCGTAGCCACGTGTCAGCGCCTTGACGAGCTTCATCTGCTCCGCTTGCAGCCTGACACTGAGCTGAGGGCCACCAATGACAGCGAGCTACGGGCGCTAATCCGTTCCATCATCCGCGAGGAACTCCAGACACAGGCTACGTCTTGTGCACATGAGCTCTGTACGACGCATCCTGGCAGCAGCCTCCGCGACGTTGTCAGGGAAGAGGCTTGTTGCCATGACGTGCGCACAAGTTCCTACCCCACCCCCCTACCAACGCCCTCCCAACCCCCTACCGACGCCAACTTATGCTCAGGTTGCAGCCCTCGCGCCTCCCCCACAGCCACTCGTCCACACGCCCACAATGCACGGTTCGGTGAACGTTCTCTCACCACGAACACCACTTCCAGCTCCAAACGTATGGCGCCCACCTCGACCTGTATGCTATTACTGCGGGATCCGTGGCCACATCTCGAGGTTTTGCCGGCGCCGTCAACAGGACGAAAGACGGGGTTACGACTATTATGAAAGGGACGAGTTTGCTCCTCCGCCTCCGCAACATGGTCGCCCCTACCAACGTTACGAGCGTCGCTCACCATCTCCTCCGGGCTTCAACGGAGCCGGCCCTTCCCATTTTTCACGTCGTCGCTCTCCATCACCGATGCGGCGTTCCACTTCTCCCCTTCGACCAGCTACTTCGTCCTCGGACCACCGACCGGAAAACTAAGCAGTGCAGCTTCGGGAGGGAAAGCTGCATCTTTCGGACTCAGTCAAACTCCTCCGCAGCGGCCCTCAAATGTACTGTTGGTGTGTGTTGAAGGTGTATGGGCTGAAGCATTGGTAGACACAGGTGCAGCGCTTTCCGTCATTAGTATTGAACTATGTTCGCGTTTGAGAAAAGTGAAGATGCCGTATACTGGACCTCCTCTTCGATGTGCTAACGAAGTTCTTATCCGGCCCGTCGGTGTGTGCACAGCGCGAGTTTTCATCGATGGCATACTTCACCACATCCAGTTTATTGTCCTGTCTTCATGTACTCACGCACTTATTCTAGGATGGGACTTCCTCTCTTCAGCTTCAGCAGTGATAGCTTGTCGTCAGCGAGTCGTTCACATGAAGGACACGGAATTTTCATCTCGTGGTAATGCTCCCAGTCTGCGTTTTGTCACGGCGGCCGATTGTTCTGTACCTCCGGGCGAAGAGAATGTTATAACGCTGACGTCCGATACCATCGTTAACGGTGACGTGTTCCTTGCTCCGTGTGATCGCTGGATCTCTGGTGGGCTTGTAATTGCACCTAGCCTCGTCCGGTTTCACGACAGCAGAGCGTTGGTCACAGCACGCAACCCCACTACATGGCCTCTTGTTCTACCCCAAGGTACGGTTGTGAACTGCTTTGCTGATACCGAACCTCTTGCCCTGATGCCGCTTAACACAGGTACACCACCGCTGCCTACTTCTACTGATGACCACGCGACGACCGTAGCGTTAACTGCCACCATAAACCCCGACCTCACTGCGGAGCAAAAGCAAGATCTGTTAGCTCTACTTCGAAAACACCGCACTTCATTTGACGTCCACTCGAAGCTTCTGGGACGCACTTCCGTCGCTGTGCACCGCATCGAAACCGAGGGCGGTTCAATTGTCCGCCGACGCCCTTACCGCGTGTCTTCCGCAGAGCGTAAAATCATCGAGGACAACGTCAGTGACATGCTCAAACGCGATATCATTAGGCCATCGTCTAGTTCTTGGTCGTCGCCTGTTGTCTTGGTCCGGAAGAAGGACGGCTCGGTACGGTTTTGCGTTGATTATAGAGCACTCAATAAGATCACGCGAAAAGACGTATATCCGATGCCGCGAATTGACGACGCCCTTGACTCTCTTCAGGGCGCGGAATATTTCTCAAGTCTCGATCTCCGCTCAGGGTATTGGCAAATACCTATGCACGAAGCGGACAAGGACAAGACGGCCTTTGCAACACCCGATGGCCTCTATGAGTTCAATGTGATGCCATTTGGTTTATGTAACGCTCCCGCAACGTTTGAGCGTATGATAGATACAGTTCTACGTGGCCTCAAGTGGAAGACTTGCCTATGTTATCTCGATGACATAGTTATATTCTCTTCTACTTTTCGTCAGCATCTAGAGCGGCTGGACGAAGTCCTGACATGCATTTCTACCGCCGGTCTTCAACTGAACACAAAAAAATGCCACTTCGCCAGAAAGAACATCATCGTGCTCGGCCACCTTGTTAGTAAAGATGGTGTTCGACCGGATCCTGCGAAGGTGGCTGCTGTGACACGCTTCCCTCGGCCGGAGAACCAAAAGCAACTACGAAGTTTTCTGGGCCTCGCATCTTATTTTCGCCGCTTCATCCGCGATTTCGCCTTCATTGCGTCGCCGCTGCACAAGCTACTTATGTCGGGTACTGCCTTCGCTTGGACGAACGACTGTGACATCGCTTTTGAAACGCTCAAGAAAGCGCTGACATCCGACCCTGTCCTGTGCCACTTCGACGAGAATTCTCCTGCTAGTCTGCACACCGAACGCAAGCGGCCATGGCATCGGTGCCGTCCTTCTACAGCATGACAACAGTGGTCGGGAGAGAGTCGTCGCTTACGCCAGCCGAGCTCTCACGACTGCTGAACAGAACTACTCAATAACAGAGCAAGAATGTTTGGCTGTAATTTGGGCTGTACAAAAATTCCGCCCATATCTTTACGGACGCTATTTTACCGTGATTACAGACCACCACGCCTTATGCTGGCTGTCGTCCTTAAAGAATTTGTCCGGACGCCTCGGCCGGTGGGTGCTACGGCTGCAGGAGTACACTTTTGACGTTGTGTACAAATCTGGGAAAAAACATCAAGATGCCGACGCTCTCTCTCGTTGCCCCCTGCCACTCCCACCTACTCAGAGCAACCCTCTCCATCACTCGGTCCCCGATGTGGAGGCTACGAGTCCTTTAACGTCACCAGAAGTAGCTGTTGTTGGCACGCTGTCCTCCAATCACTACACTCACTTGGCCTCCTCTCAACGGGATGATCCATATTGCCACCGCATTATTCAACGCCTTTGCGGAGAGTCTCCACCACCAAATGCCAGAACACGCCGGCAACTCAGGCAATTTAAGCTCGACAACAACATCCTGCATCGATATGTTTATAATCCTAATGATGGACACCAGTGGGTGCCCGTTATCCCACGCTCTCTTCGTATGCAGGTCCTTGACGCCTTCCACGATGACCCATCTGCTGGTCACTTGGGATTCTACAAAACGCACAACCGCATTAGGAGTCGTTTCTTCTGGCCCGGCCTCTCCACTTCTATTGCCAAGTACGTCTCCTCTTGCGCACTGTGTCAACGACGCAAGCAACCAACTTTGCCTCCTGCAGGCTTGTTGCAACCCATCCCATGTCCCGCTGCACCTTTTGCCATTGTTGGTATAGACCTGGTTGGTCCTCTTCCCGTCACTCCCGCAGGGTATCGATGGATCGTTACAGCGGTTGACCACCTGACGCGGTATGCAGAAACCGCTCCCCTCCGCTCTAGTTCTGCCTCTGACGTGGCCACCTTCTTTCTCGAGGCCATTGTCCTGCGTCACGGTGCGCCACGCGTCCTCCTAAGCGATCGTGGCAAGACTTTTCTGTCCTCACTAATCGAAGAAGTTCTTAAAACTTGCGGCACAGTTCACAAGACGACATCACCATACCACCCTCAAACCAATGGTATAACAGAGCGATTCCATCGTACCCTAATCGATATGATCTCAATGTACATCGGACGAAACCACGACAACTGGGACACAATCTTACCATTTGTGATCTTTGCCCATAATACCGCTTCTCAACGCACTACAGGATATTCGCCTTTTTACCTCGTTTACGGCCGTTCGCCGACATTTACGATCGACGCTTCATCCTTCAACACTCCAAGTGTCAGTTCATCAACTATACCTGAACAATTTGTCTCCCGCCTTGAAAACTGTCGCCAACTTGCTCGACTCAGGACAGAAGCCAGTCAACATGATCGCAAGGAGCGCTATGACAGCACTCACCGTGACGTCTCTTTCCGTCCCGGAGACGAAGTGCTCCTATGGACGCCCACTCGTGTTCCCGGATTGTGCGAAAAGTTCCTGTCGCGATTCCTCGGACCCTACATAATTATTCGGCAAACATCCCCTGTTAATTATCTTATCACTCCCCTTGAGGGTTCTACAGACCGTCGCTGCCGTGGCTCAGAGATTGTCCATGTTTCGCGTCTCAAGCCATTCGTTCGGCGTATCTCCCCCAGTCTAAGGCACGGCCAGGCTGGCCGCTTTGGCCCGCGGGGAAAATGTGTGAGCATTGTTCATCTGCTTCATCTTCTCACCTGTAAATATTCATCATCACCGCTTAGGCTGGGGCAGCGGGGCTCGGTCTCGACAATAAAGAGGAAGAGGCTTGCGGTCTGAACGTTGTCTCACAATATATATATGGATGGCTGGTGAACAGTTCTCCAGTGCAAGCAGTCGGTATTTTTCAATCAAGAAACTCGCTAGAAGACGCCGCCTGCGCAAATGCTGTCTGTCGTAGGTGAGCGCGCGTTCCCCTTTTTTGCGAGCTGGTAGAGCGTTCATCGAAGAAAGAGCGTTTTTTATAGTCAACGCGCGCCTTTCGCTCTCTCTCTCTCTCAAAAGACAGCAGATGGAAGAGTGAGAGAGCTCGCGCGCCGGGAGGCACGCGCCGAGGGGGAGCGCGAGCATGGCTACGACGCGACAACGAAACAGCGAGCGCTGCAGCGCCCTCTATTGATCAATTCACGTATTAGCTAAGCAGCACTGCAGCGCCATCTCGTGATCATTGTGAGATCATTCAAGACCGAGCGCATTCAAGAGCAAGTACGAGACCTAGCGGTCTATACTACGCGTTCCCATACATCTGAATGAAGCGAGCACCGAAGCGCCACCAAGCCATCTAGTGAGCACTTCACGAACTAGGTGAGGTGGCTACAAGGGACAACAACAAAAGTATGGAACGACCAACGGCGTAATGAGCTTTGGCCCCTGAAAAAAAAGGGGGGTGGGGTCGTGTGCAGGGGGATATCAGTAACAGGTGTTAGCGTGACTAATATAAAGGGCATGAGCGAAAGCTTCCAAAGAATCCGCTCGTTGTACATATCTTGCAAATGCATGGTGTGAGCTGTGCCAGAAAGCAGGACGGAAAAAGGAACACAGGCTCGGAACTGAAGTTGCTCCTATGATATGTGCCCCCCTCTCCATCCCACACCACCTGGGCCACACCAACCCTGCATTTCACTGATAGCTTGTGGCTAAAAATTTAACTGCACTCCCTCGGCGAGCGGAAGTTTCCCTGAAATATGTAGAGTTTAAGTTCGACGAAATTATGGCCTGTCATATTAAAATGCTGCGCCGCTGCCTTCGGCTGGCTATTAACGGTGACCGCGCGGTGGCCGTTGCTGCAACTTGCGAGCCACCAGTTGCTGATGCGCAGTCGAACACTGCGCATGCCTCTTATCTTTCTTTCGTCCTTCTCCCCCACCCCGTTTTTCCTTTAAGTTAGCGTGCTTCGAATAAACGCACGTCTTTTGCTGGTCGACGCCTGTCCGTTCATTGCGGTGCGGCCTGGCCGCCCGCGTTTGCAACAGTGGCGACGAGAACTTCTTTCACGGACGACCAAGACGACAAAAAGGACCCACGGAGCACCATGAGTCAAGCGCTACCGGAGTTCAGCGAAGACAGAGATAAGTGGTCGTCCTACCTTATCAAAGCTGAAGCTTATTATGAAGCGAATGAAATCACTAATGATTCCAAGAAGAGAGCACTGCTTGTAGCCGCACTTGGATCGAAAACAATCGATATTCTGTGTGGAAGACTTGCGCCAGAGAAGCCGAGCACGGCAACGTATGAGCAAGTTGTGAACGTGCTGAACGATTATTATGATCCTACTCCCCATGAAATTGCAGAAAGTTTCAAGTTCTTTAACCGATGTCAGCAGGAAGGCGAGTCAGTTCATGCATTCATAGTAGAAATCCGGAGGCTTGCCCAAAACTGCAATTTCGGCACAATGAGGGACAGGATGTTAAGGGACCGGATCGTATGCGGAGTGCAGTCAAAGAATCTGCAAATGCAGTTGTTGTCGAAGAAAGAATTGACTCTGAAGGAGGCGGAGTTACTGGCGCTGGCAGCAGAAAGCGCAGAACAAGATGCAAAACTTATGGGCACGGCGTCGGCAGAGCAAGGAACTATTTTAAGGTTAAAGCAACAGCAGCAGTCGGCATCTCGGAAGTTCGAAGGTCACAGCAACGGGAAACAGTGCAAATGCTGTGGTAGATCGAGTCACCGCCATACGGCATGCCCAGTCCGCAAGCGCAGGTGTTTCAAGTGCGGCCAACAAGGGCATTTGGCTCGGATGTGCGAAGAGCACAAAACCACGAACCGAACGATGGCCGTGATAGCACAGGGCACAAGTAGTGAAAGCGACAGTGATGCGTCGCAAATTTGGTCTGTAACCACTGCTACTACGCTGGTACCACCCATTCAAGAAGTTTTCAAGTGGAATGGCGTGGAAATAAATATGGACATAGACACTGGCTCTCCAGTCTGTGTGGTACCGAAGAATGTCTACGAAGCCCACCGTCAACAGTGGCCACCGCTACAGGAATCAAAAATTAAGCTGTCTTGCTATCTTGGAAAGCTCCCAATTCTTGGAGTACTGCCTCTGCAAGTTTCCTACAAGGCGGCAACCGTTCCGTGCAGTTTAGTGGTGTTAGGCTGCCATGGTCCTAATCTCTGTGGTCGTGACTTGTTACAGAAGCTGAATGCCGAAGGGCACTCCCTCTGCCATGTTGCTGCACTCGCCGTTCCGAAGAGCACGGACACTACCATCAAAGAAGAGTTCGCAGACCTGTTCACGGAAGGCCTTGGACTCGTCAAGGGACCACAAGCGCGTCTTCTCATCCGGGATGGAACATCGCCTAAATTTTGCAAGGCAAGGAAAGTTCCGTTTGCGTTGCGCGAAAAAGTTGCGAACGAGTTGGACAGGTTGGTGGCCGAGGGAATTTTATCAACCGTATCGCACTCTGAATGGGCCACGCCGATAGTCCCGGTGCTAAAAAAGAATGGGGCAGTAAGAATATGTGGCGATTTTAAAGTCACGTTAAACCCCGTGTGTGAGGTAGAACACTACCCGCTGCCCGTGATAGACGACATGTTTGCTAATTTGCGTGGTGGCGAGCAGTTCAGCATCCTAGACTTGAGAGATGCATACAACCAAATACCTTTGGACGAAGACTCCCGGAAATTGGCAGTTATCAACACTCACAAAGGGCTGTTTCGATACAACAGGCTGCCTTTTGGTATTTCTTCAGCACCCGCAATTTTCCAGAAAACAATAGAAAGCATCTTGCAAGGCCTAACGGGAGTGCAGGCATACCTAGACGACGTCCTCGTGTCCGAGAAGAGCGGAGAGCACACGAACTTAAGAGCCGTGTTACAACGTTTCCGCGAACATGGTATCAAGCTGCGTTTAGACAAGTGCCGTTTCCATGAGCCATCCGTAGCTTATCTTGGCCATCGTATCGATGCGAAGGGTTTACACCCCTTCGAGAAAAACGTCGAGGCTATCAGATTAGCCCGCGAGCCGCGGAACGTCAGTGAACTTCGTTCATTCCTAGGCTTGATAACCTTTTATAACAAGTTCATGCCTAACTTATCTACGATGCTCGCACCATTGTACAAGCTTCTGGAAAAAGCAGCCAGATGGGTGTGGGGTGCGAAGGAACAGGCTGCGTTCAAGAGTGCTAAAGACTCGCTTTGTTCAGCGCCTGTGCTTGCCCATTTCGATCCTGACCGGGAGCTCCTGTTAGAATGCGACGCGTCGCCGTGCGGCATTGGGGCCGTTCTCTTCCATCGCATTGACGGTGAGCAGCGGCCTATCGGATTCAGATCCCGAACGTTGACAGCTGCCGAAAAAAACTACGCTCAAATAGAGCGAGAGGCACTCGCTCTTGTATTTGGTGTCACAAGGTTTCGGGACTACCTTCTCGGGCGAGAATTTGTTCTTGTTACTGATCACCAGCCGCTGCTGGGTTTACTAAGACCAGATCGTCAAACACCCGCAATGGCCGCGGCAAGAATTCAAAGGTGGGCGCTCCTCCTAGGCGCTTATAAGTATCGTCTGCAATACAAGCCCGGTAAACAGCTCGTAAATGCTGATGCACTGAGTCGTTTGCCTCAACCTTTACAGCACGAAGTCGGTGCCGAAGAAAACTCGACGGAGTGCGTGCTCCTGCTGCACCAGTGGGACGAACCGGCTATTCCGGTGAAGGAACTACAAGCCTCGACAGCTGCGGACGTCACGCTTGCTGCTGTTTACAGGTATGTTGTCGATGGCTGGCCAAGAGGTGCAAGCAGCTATGAACGAGACATTGCAGAATACCACAAAAAGCGGCACGAGCTCTCAGTTCATCAGGGGCTGTTGTACAGAGGCCACCGGGTTGTAGTGCCATCAGTGGTCCGTACGAGGCTTTTGAAATTGCTGCATGCTGCCCATCAAGGCGTTTCTACCATGAAGGCGGTTGCGAGGTCAAAGTTCTGGTGGCCCAGGCTAGACGACGACATTCAGAGAATTGCCTCGAGTTGTAAAAGCTGCGTACAGGCGTTGCCAATGCCACCTGCACAGAAGCCAGTAAGCTGGCCGGAAACGCAGGAGAGATGGTCTAGATTACACGTCGACTTCGCAGGGCCTGTTCTGGGCAAGATGCTTTTGATAGTCGTTGACTCTCATAGTAAATGGTTGGAGGCCATTCCTTTGGGGCAGGCAACATCCCGGAGCACTGTCGATGCGCTGCGCACCCTGTTCAGCCGTTTCGGGCTACCACGCACAGTTGTCTCTGATAACGGCGCGCAATTCGTCGGCCGGGAATTTGTTGAGTTCATGCACCGAAATGGTATCACTCATATTCGCACACCTCCCTACCACCCTCAGAGCAACGGAATGGCTGAGCGCGCGGTACGCACTGTAAAAGACGGGTTAAAGAAGGCGGGCACGACAGACCTTCACACATCGTTAGCGAGGCTGCTATGCCATTATCGGAACGCGCCGCAAGAATCCGGACTTTCCCCCTCGGAAATGCTTCTGGGCTACAAATTGCGAACAAGGCTTGATATGTGTTTTCCCCCCAGGGAGGCGCCAGCACCTCGGACGACGTTGGACTGCGAGCAATGGACGATCGCGCCAGGAGATGCCGTGTATGTTCGTAATTACGGAGCCGGTGACAAGTGGACCCCGGGCAAGGTCAAGTCAACGGAAGGTTCGAGAGTGGTGTCCGTAGAGACCGACAATGGCATCGTGCACCGTCACGCAGACCAAGTTCGCAAACGACTTCCAGACAGAAAATCCGTTACACTGTCAAGCACTGACCCCGAGGGAACCGGTGCGCAGGCCAGTGACGGAACGGCCACCCTTCAGTCAGCACCGCCGGACGTCGCAGCAGATGTTCAACCCCAGCTACGTCGTTCCACCCGTGAAAGAAAACCCGTGGAGCGTTATGGATTCTAAGAAAAGGGAAATGCTGCAACTTGCGAGCCACCAGTTGCTGATGCGCAGTCGAACACTGCGCATGCCTCTTATCTTTCTTTCGTCCTTCTCCCCCACCCCGTTTTTCCTTTAAGTTAGCGTGCTTCGAATAAACGCACGTCTTTTGCTGGTCGACGCCTGTCCGTTCATTGCGGTGCGGCCTGGCCGCCCGCGTTTGCAACAGCCGTTTAATCTAACATTTCCAAGAAAACGTATACTATAAGCTCCCTTGTTTGTTATTGTGCGTCAGTTGCCGCCCTGACGAAGACAAGTCCGTTTGTCGAAACGTTGCCTCCTGCGACATTCCCTGTTCTAAATCGTATTTTGCGATTTGTTCATCTATTGAAGTGTCGACCTTCCCCTAAGCTTCTCTTCTAGTTTGGATTGCCCGTTATAAGAAATTTTCTAACTCTCTTTCCGCCCAGCTGAGGAGTACGATGAGTAATTATAACGAAGTAAAAATTGCTGAGTGTGTTAACAATGGTACGAAAAATGGAAAATATTTAACACATCTTAACCGCAACAACCAAAACACTATATCGAGAATTGTTCATAACCACGTGTCATGCAGTAATCCGGTAGATATTGCTGATGCCGTTACGCCTTTTATGATACCTTCTTTTATATTGGCCCTGGATCCACTTTATGTTTTAAAATGTCTTTGAACCGCCTACTTCACTCACTCTTCCTCTTTCCAACTACTCCTGATGAAGAAATTTCAATAATTAAGTCCCTTATTGCCACGAATACTGGCGTTGATACTATTAAGAGTCACATATTAAAATTATTGCAGAGTTCAATGCCCAAGTTGTATCTTCTATCATTATTCTCGTTTTTAAATCTGGTGTTTTTCCTCGTGAACTGAAACCCGGTCGCGTCCTACCTGTTTTCAAAAAAGGTGATCGTGCTCTACTACACAATTAGAGACCCTTTTGCTTTCTCCCATTTTTAGGTAAAAGTGTCGAAAAAATAATCGAAAACCGAATTACAAAATGGTTAAATAAATTCTGTATTCCTTCCCCATCTCAGTTTCTTTTTCGCTCCGGCTTTTCAACAAATCTTGCTCTTATAACACTTGCCTATTACCTGAAAAAGGCGATTGGTCAAGGTGAATTTCCAGCATCCATATTTATAGACCTGTCTAAGGCCTTCGATACTATTAATCACCCCATTCTGTTTGCTAAACTCGAGGCTATTGGAATAACCGGTTCGCCATTGCTTCTCATCCGCTGTTATTTCCAGGATAGAAAACAAATCGTCGACATAGCTGCATCGTATTCTAAAGAAGCAACTACTAATATAGGGGTACCGCAGGGGTCCAAATTAGGTCCCCTACTCTTTTTAATTGATATCAGTGACTTGCCGACTCACTCTACGCGTGAAAATCTATTCATTATGTAGGTGACACGACGACATTTAACTCTAACCGCTGCATATCTATGCTTACTAGTAAACTAAATGAAGATCTTTTAAAATCTGCACGTGGTGTGAACTTAACAAGCTGGAAAATAACCATAGTAAGACCAATTTCGTCATCTTTACCTCGCATCAGCGTTCCTCTGACTTTTATCCAGTCATTTCTATAAACAATCACATTCTTTGTCCAGTTGATCATTGTACATTTTTAGGAATGGTACTTGATTGCCATCTTAAATTTCATCTTGATGTGTCTAATGTAAAAAAGAAAATGGCGTATGGTATACGTGTTCTTATCAAAGCTGGACTGTATTTCTCCTTTTCTAGTCTCATATCTATTCATTACGCTTCCGTTCATTCTCATCTTAACTCCAACATCGAATCATGGGGTAATACGTACAACAGTCGCCTGACATTGCAGGCCATTCAAAACCAAGCCATTCGTCTAATAACGCTGTCATCTCGATGTCTTTATGCAAATCAGTTATTGCATTCTCATAAATTTTTAAGTGTGTATAACACTAGATTTGCTAGAAAAAATAATTTCATTCTACCCATCCTTCGCACCAACTACGGGAAGCAACCATTACATTTTTCAGCACTTGCTTTTTGGAATTCACTGCCATCTCCTTTAAAAATACTAAATGCTCCTAGGTTTTCATTGAATTCAAGCACTTTCTGCTAAATCTGTCTTCTTCCGGTTCTTTATTGCTCTAGGTGTTCTTTTTTTTCTTTTTCTCCTTTCGTTAGTTTTTCCCCCATCCTACTGCCCTCTCGCGTCTTTGAATCTTTTTTCAACGATTTACCTTATTTGCCCATTGTACTTTCCTTATTTGAGTTTTATTATCTCCTATACTGCATTACTATTTATCCAGTTCTGTCTCCCACCCATCCATCTTACTTTCATTGACTAAGACGTATTCCTTCATTTGTTCCATGCTTTTTGATAAGGCTTTTTTGAGGTTAGTTTCTCGCTAGTATCACATTAACTTAACTATCACCATTATTAATTCCACATATTGCCATTTTAATTTTAATATTCACCATATTATCACGAACACGAGGTCCAATTTCTGTTTGTAACTACGGGACCTCCTTCTGTGTATAGTATTTTCTTCTTTCTCCAAATGTTGTTGTTTTGTGGTGTTTAACGTCCCAAAACCAGTTCTGATTATGAGAGACGCCGTAGTGGAGGGCTCCGGAAATTTCGACCACCTGGGGTTCTTTAACATGCACTGACATCGCACAGCACACGGGCCTCAACATTTCGCCTCCATCGAAATGCAACCGCCGCGGCCGGGATTCGATCCCGCGACCTTCGGATCAGCAGCCGAGTACCTTCTGTATTCTGAATTCTGTATTCTGTATTCCGAATTCTGTATTCTGAATGCTGTACCAGTTCAATTTTTCCATGTTTGTGTTCGTACTAGAGTGCGTAATTTCCGATGATATGTCGATGCATCACACACATCGCACTTACGACTCAGCGATTCTTTGCCGCATACAGCAATATTCAATGTATTCCTTAAGCTAATTTGCCAAGGACTGTGCCTCTCTAACCGGTCTGCATAATCATCTCTGCCTTTCTACAGCATTCTTATTTTGTTCATGGATTGTAGCATAGCTGCTGTCACTTATACAGCCCTTACCGCACACTTCACCTTATTGGCGCCAAGGCATTTTCGCTCTTAGAAGATGTATAACTGAACTATAATAAGAGTCACGCCGGCGCGGAACCGCAGGGCAGTGACAGCGTAAGCTGGAGGAGCCACCTTCTTGGAGGCCATTTTAAGTGCTTGGCGAAACCAGTGCAAGTAGAGGTGGCAGGTATCCCCTGCGCCATAACTCCATTTCGCCAAGTAGTGAAGTACCCACTACGCCGCAATTACTGTGGTATTGTAACGTGCAAATATGTATAACTTCACATCTTAAGCAGTCTCTTGGCGTCGTTTTCCCGAGAACGAACCGAGCTCTCGGCCCGGCATCGACGGCGAGCTACGCTGTGGGCTTCTGCCTGCACAGCTGTCTGTTGCGCCTGAAGTTACCTTGCTGCAGCCGCGCGCGTAGCTCTGCTATCTCCTTCTTCAAGCAGTGGTCCGCATCTTGCGAGCAGGTGGTGGTGGTGGTGAAAAACATTTATTTAGAAAAGAGAGGTGCAGGGCCCCTTTAGAGGTCCTTACAGACTAGGTGGAGTCCCTATTCCGGGACCCCATTGGTTGATGCCGCCGCCCTAGCTCTCTGAACCAAGGCCTGCTGGGCCTGAAGGTCCGAGCAGCCGAGCAGGGCCGCCTCCCAGTCCTCTC